>LPNX011083608.1:34729-81824 GCA_001517045.1 Pseudotsuga menziesii
GCTACACCATCTCCCCAAAATGAGTTATAAAGCATCTAACTTCCCTCCATGCAATGATAATTATGTTTATTAAATTTTTTTCAATTATTTTATAATAATAATTAATATTAATAATTAATTTTTTTTCTTATATAACTATATAAATTAATACCATAGACAAAGAGGAGGAAGCTAGTAAAACAATGAGTAAAATATTCTAGAATATATTTAAAACACATAATAAGTAATTAGTGTTAGGTTTTGCACATATAACAATGATTTACTTCTACGTGAAATCCATATTAATTAATTATTTATGTCCGCCTTTTGATGTCCGCCTGGTAAGCAGCCACAGTTTCAATTGCTATTCTGACAGCGAGTCCATTACCGTCTTCATGCAAGGTTATGGCTTTAGCTTTGCTTAAATGCCTCCACGCACAGTGTCCCATACATCACCCGGCCATGGTGGACTTTACCGACCTTCTACTCTTGTGACAGGCACCGGGAAATTAAGAACTTCTTGTGGCAGGTGCCCGGAAATATAGAACTTCTTGTCGCAGACCCCGGGAAAAATAGAAAAGTCTCGAACCACTGTTAACTAAACAGATTCCTTGAGCCGAGCGGTTTGCTGGAATTTGAAACAGAAAGAGGTTTTGTGATAAAGATTGAATGAACTTGAAATTGGTGTGTGAGTACAGCAACTTAAAGAATGTTGCCACTTTGAATTTGAAAGATCTTTCTCTCAACAGAATTTTGGCCAAATCGGAAAGGCGAGAGCGTTACATCAACCGACATAAACCAGGGCATTGGCATCGACGCAAATTGACACGAGTTAATTTACGCAGAAGATACATACTTACGTGTTATTCATTACTAAAATACCTGTCAAAGCTAAGCTGAAAATTAGTCAAATCATGCATATTAACTAAACGCTTACTATTGCTGAAATGAACTTAATCTGATTAGATTTTGTAAAGGAAAGCAATCATGAACTGCAAAAACACTAATGGTTTTTGGCCCTCCATTCCAAAGTGAATGGTTTTAAGCGATTTTAGACTGTTAATATTAAGTTGATTTTGATAACACATTGCTATTATAGTTACTAGCATCAACAATTTTCATTGCATTGGGTGTTTGATTCATATCTTTTGTCTATCATCTAGAAAAATTTATCAACGTTAATCCGACCTTAAAGCAGTTTTCTGATCGAAACATACATGTTCCAGCACACAACATCGTGAGGTGTCACCATCGGGACTCGACACATCACATCCAATAATCACCAAGTGCATCCAGCAATATGCTTGGCGATCTGGAGGTCTAGTTACATTGCAAGTCTATCACAAAGTCTCACAGGCCAACGAATTTCACAACGATTTAACGATTCCACAGATTAGAAAAAAAAAACTAAGCTAACTTAGCTTATTATTACTTTTTCCAAACTTTTCTTAAGCGGCAGGTACTAAGCGACTTCGTTGCTTATTCAACTTGTTTTACATGTTTTACTCCTATTTGTGGGGGATTTATCTCTATTTTTGTTGTTGTTGATGATATTTTCCCTCTTATATGATTTTTCTTGCAACAATATTGATTTTTAATCATGGTTTCAAAATTTTGCAAATTTAACCCTAAAAGTAGGAGGCTAATCATAACATATTCAGATTTGATTTTATGATTTTTTATGAAATAATAGTGGTTGTTAAGGTCATGGTAAAACAAGTTGTAATTTTAACTCAAAAAACAAAAAAAGTTGGGAAGGATACTAGCTACACTACTTTTCGATTATGGCATTGATTTTAATATTTTGGTTACAACAATATCAATTGTTAATGTCGTGGTTTCAAACAAGTTGTAAATTTTACCTCAAAAAATAAAAGGGTTCTATTGATAGCACCACTTTCAAATCAATGGTTGATTTCAAGGTTTTTGTTTGCAACAATACATATCATTTTGCAAAATATACTTTCATATTTAAGTTTTTTTTTAAGTTTTTTTTTTTCAACATTACAAATCATGGTTGAAAATTGTTTTAATTTTAATCTTGAAGAAAAGGGTGTTACTAATACCACCAATTTTTAAAGCAATGGTTAAAACATGATGTCTAGAAGGATTTCATCAAGTTGGTAACTATGTTGATGGGGAACATCAACTAATATGGTCAATTATAGATATAAACAAAGTTATAGGAAGATGACATGAACCCCATATATTCAAAGTCTTTGATGAAAGGTGAGGTTGAATCAAGAAGAAGGAGCTCAAAAAATAGGGGCCCTATCCCCAAGAATAGGGAAATGGAGAAGGGAGCTAAAAGGGAGAAACCATTAAAACATGGATAGAAAATGTTAGGAGGAGAAAGAGGATTACATATCAAGAAGGGTAGTAGACGATGATAGTGGAGATCTTGAGGCATATCGCTCTAAGTGGGATATAAGGAATACTCAATGTCAACCCCTACTAGGAATTTATCACCTCAAGCCTGACCAAATCTAAAGAGGTATTCTAGTAGAAGTCAATACATTGAGGGAAAGTGATGAAAAGAGGGATGGATACTAGAATAAAGTGAAACAAAAGGATGGAAATGAACCGTAGATAACACAAAATGTTATAAGGATACATACATATTTTGAGTATAGAAACCTTGGTGAATCTTACTAAATCTTAATATTTCAAGACTACATGTTTGGTGGTGTTTTGTTAAATATTGAAATTTCTAAGGTCTCTATAAGTTTGTAGAAAAATTTGGAATTTTCTTAAGTATAATAATCATAATTGTTGAATCATTTTTGGAAAAAATAAATGGAAAATTAAATAATTGTGAAGTTTATCCCCTAAAAGTTTGCTTTCTAGGAAGATTGCCCTAATGGTTTAGGAGACACATGGAATTTTTAAACTGAATAATTTCCTAGAGAAGAGCCCCAAATCTGGGAAGGGCATGGTCAAAATGGTTTCCATATAGGGGATTCATAAAAAAGGATAGGAGGGTTAGGTGGGAAAAAGTAAGGGAAAAGTGAGAAATAACTTGAAATCATATAGGGTGAGAAGAGAAATAACGGTGAAACTGTAGAGGGAGTCCAAGTTGAAGCCAATATTAGGAAACTATAAGTTAGGGCCATCATTTACATTACTCATCATGAGTCTAGAACAATTGATCCTTCATAAAAAATGGTCAAACATGTAAACATCATTGGATACATAGTGTTCAATGTGAGGAGAAGGGGAGGTGCAAGAAGAGAAACTACACAATATGATTACAAGTTATAAATGGGGTCATCAACAATAGGGAAACCTGGGGGAATATACACAAATAACACAATAAATACCACAAGCATGACCTAGGCATGTCTTTCAAGAAGAAAGAGACGGGGCTCAGACCACAATTAACCAAGAAGGATTTATCTTCATAAAAAATATACAATACACCCAAGAATATACATAGAAATGCCAACATTGCATCCAACCAATAGCACCCTAACACGAGGTTGTAGAAAACTTGGTGAATATTACTAATTATTAAGATTCCAACATGGTTTATTTTTTAAATATTCAAATTGCTAAGAAATTTATATATTTTCAGAAAAAATTGGCAATTTCTTCAATATAATAATTTTATCTTATAGAATTTGGGTGAAATGATTTTTTTTTAAATGGAAATTGTTGAATTAGTTTTAGAAAAAAATGGAAAATTAACTAAACTATGAAATTAGCTTATAAAAGTTTACTTACTAGGAAAACATCCCTAATGCTTTAGAGAGACACATGGAATCTTCAAACTGAATAATTTTGTAGAGGATAGACCCAAAGTTGTCAAGGGCATGGGAAAAAGGGATGCCTCATAGTGGATGCATTAAAAATGAAAAGAGGAGTTTTGATAAGGAGGTCAAGGTAGGACGATTAGGTGGAAAAAAAGTAAGGGAAAATCGAGGAAGAACTAGAAATCATATAGGGTAACAAGAAAAATAACCATGAAACTCTAGAGGGATTCCATGTTGAAGTTAGGGTAATCATGTATCATGTTGAACATGAGGCTAGAAGAATTAGTCCTCCTTAAAAGATGGTCATACATGTAGACATCACGGGATATATAGTGTTTAGTGTGAGGAGAGTGGGAGGTGCAAGAAGATAAACTACAAAAAGTGATTACGAATTCTAAAGAGGATGATCATCAAAAAAGGGGAAATTAGGGGTAATATGCACACATAACACAACAAAGATCACAAGCATGACATAGGATTTTCTTGCAAGAAAAAAGAGAAGGAGTTCAAACCACACTTAACCATGAAGGATTTAGATTCATAAAAAAGCTACAATACATCGAATACAATACATAAAAGGACCAATATTGTATCCAACCATGACCATCCTAAGATGAGATTGTAAGTAAGATAATTTGGTCACTGTGTTCAACCCAAGATTTGAAAAAATATATGCAACCATATGGGGCTTGATCTCAAACTGGTGGAACCCTTAGAAGTTCTAGGTGGTAAGGAGAAGGTCATAAATCTTTACAAATATAAGTTGTTACAATATTATGTGTGGATATTAGGTCAACAATGGAACATTTAATGTATTTTTATGCATAATGGATCTTAATTAAGAAGGGGGGGACAATGTTATGTTTATGATCAACATCAGAAGGAAGCATGGAAAGGAAAAAGGTTAGGAAAGGACCATACACATTAGAATCTACTAGGAGGGTCTCAATCAAGGCCTTGACTAGGAACTTACTATGATTCGGAAAAATAAAGGAAATCCATGTTGGACATATGAATAGATATAGCTAGAGACTAATCTAGCAATATAAAAAGGGTGGACATACAAGGGATGGGTAGACTATAGGTAAACTTGTCTAGAAAGAATAAATGATATGATCATAGGTTCAATAACCTTTCCAATATTGGCCATAAATACTCACCCAACCTGATGAGTAGGAAAAGGAACATTAGCAATAATGAGGTTCAATACTAAGGAATCAGTTGTATTTAATCAACTAGGCTCAAGACTAAGGAGAAAATTGTATTTAATCAAGAGGGATATTTGAATGTACTAGAAGGAATGTGTCTATATTAACGGGTTTATCCATTTCATATATCTACTTTGATCCACATGTACATGGTGAATATGGAACACAATTATTGTTCCATCCTAAGAGAAGATTGGCTGCTAAACATAGAAGGAACACTCCCTTTGTTAGTGGACTATGGTTAGGTTTAGGACAATGTAGTTCGTGTTGAAGGTGTATTTTGGTTTGAAGGGTTCAACTTTAGTCACTAATTTAAGATCTTGAGAGGCACATCGCCTTTTATGTTTGCAACATTCTTCAATTTTGGGAAAACTAAATTTCTGATACTTACACCAATAGGCATGGTTTGAGTTAGATGTGTGAACTTATATTTTGGTTTGAACATAAGGAATAAAATTTATTTTAGGGTTAGGTTAATCAAACGTTTCATTTATCTAAGTTTAAATTGTATGTGAGTGTTTTCAATCGACATAAGGTATCATATGGTAACTTTAATCATGGAAGGATCTTGAATATATAGTTATTTTGTTTTCATGAAAGGAAACATGGATAGACAAGTTGAATGAGATACTCTTGTAGTAGGCATATATCATAGAACTATGAAAGGTCTTGTGTCGCCTATAAATTAAGGTTGAAATATGATTCTTGTCTTATTGTTTGACATTGATATGTGTGATCAATCATAACTAATCTAGTTTAGGTACAAGAAAATGTTGAATGAATTTCATGGGTAAAGTTGGGAAATAGGAAATTGATCCCTCAAATACTTGATAAAAGAATGGAGGGAATATCGCATTACATATTGTGCAAAAAAATCTCAAAGTGGAATTGCTATGTACAAACTCAAACTAAGTAAGGTAAAATGCTTCCGCTACCTTTGAAGATTGTCTTTACAAATGGTCTAGAGAAGATTCATGTTACAACAATATTCCATTATTTTTCATATAGGGCATATGGAAGTTCAAATATTTCCTTATCTTTAAGGATGAGAAAAAGTGGTATTAAATTTAATTTCTAGAATTATCAGTTTTTTCTTTGAATATCATTACAGTAATGGAAAGCATGTGGATTCAATTATCAAAACCCCCCATGTTATATATGTATCCAATGGGTTTATTCTATGGGGCATATCAGTTTGGTTTGGTAGAGTAGGAATATTTTTAAAATCAGTAATGATCATTATTCCTATTGTTAGATGGATGTTGATGTGGGAGCAAATACTAGATCATAAATTATGGCTTTGTGAGGACTGTTGGTTTTTAGTATCTCCAAAAATATCCTTAATCTTCAAATTTTTAGGGATTTGAGAGTCATCTTGGATTGGTATAGAAATAATGCAAAACTTCAGGTTCTTCTACTAGATTATTATAAATTCAGGATCATAGAATTGCAAAATTCCTTCCATTCCTTAACATTTCATCATATATATTGCCAATTTAATGATAAGATGGATAACCTTTCAAAAACAGATATTCGAGAAGGAGAAGGGATACTTTTTACTAGATAATATAAGGACCATAAATTGGTTATTGTAGGGTCCTTCCAATCCTATTAATTTTGGGTACCTTTCGTTACTTGTTTGACTAGTTTCGAATTACTAGTTTTTTGTTGTTTTTAAATTCTCATCGAATGACTATATTAATGTTTTGGTTGAAGAGTTGTGGAAAATGATATTTATTTTATCATGTCATCATTGGATTTTGATATGTTTTTTATGGATACTGGGATTACTCCTAGTGAGTATCAAAGATCTATTGTTGAATCTAGAACATATGATATGGTATTGTTTGTATTTTAGGAGGTAGTGTAGTTTTTGTAGAAGAACTTAATGTTCAAAACTAGATAGTGTTAAATTTGATTCATCCTATGAATATTTGTTGCAGTATGGTATAACCGCCACACCTTTGAGAATATAATGTGGACTAATCGCCACATTGTTGGGTAAAATATATGCTATCTAATTCAACACTTAATTGTCAACCCGGGAAGGTAGCTTATGAGATGCAAACACTATATGTGTAGGGTTGTAGGCTTGAACTAACCTGAGCTAACTAGATATGCAAATGCACTAATCATGCAACTACATGATGTTAAACTACGTGCATGACTATCATGAGTTAAATGCAGGAATCCAATCTATTCTTATGAAAGCGGGGAAACTATTTAACAAATGGAATTTAAATCTAATCTACTATTGAGCTAATCTATTCTATGGAATAAAAATGCAACAACTAATTTTAGGAAAGCGGTCACTTCGTCTGAAAGAAACCTAATCTAATGAAAGCAAATTTAACTATTCAAAATAGGCAACAAATCAACTAAACTATTTCATGAATGCATGAACTATATGCTTATGTAGGGATGAGAATTTACTTAACCATGCAATTAACTATGAAAGTAAACACTAAAATTAATTACGAAATAAAATCTGAAAATAATTACTTGTAAAACAGGAAATTATGCTTCAAGTGAAAAGAGCAATTAATCTATCTACTCTTTGAGCAAAACTTACTCTATATTGTCGAAAGAGCAAACTAACCAACTATCCTACTCTAATTATCGAACTCTATGCAATCGTATAAAGCATATTTAAACACTAATCTAAGGACGAAGTGTAAACAGATACTTTGTGATGAGTCATAAACTAATGCAAGAAAACTAGTTTAACAAAATCCAATCTAATCAGCAACTAATCTATGAATCTGAAAAGTAAACTTATATTAAACTGAGCTATGAGAAATTTCAAAATGAAACTTTAAAATACTAAAAAACTAATGTATCTAATACGAAGGAAAAATGAAAACAATCTAAACCAAAGATATAATTACAAAACATTACAACAATATTGAAGAAAGAAAACAAAAACCACAATAAACCAAAACACAATACATAGGGTGAAAGGAGAAACATTGGAATAAAACTTTAATAAATTCTTTAAACAATCTAACCTATGATCCTAAAGACAAACATATCCATTACATAACTACCACAGTCGAAACATAATAAAAAAGATAAAGAAGAGGGCTTAAAACAGGTTGAAAGCGCAAATGGATGAATGAAAGGCTGAATAACAGACCGGAACACAGGTCTGAATTATAGGCAGAACAGGCGATCTGAATGATAGGAAGAACAGGCTGTCTGAATGATAGTCTACACATAGAAAACACTAAAACGTCAAGAAATAGTTAATCTAAATGATTTTGATATTAGTTGATCCATGCATATGATAATAAAATGTAAAGGAACAAGAGTTAAACCTACTTAGGGATTAAATTAAACAATAAAGTAACTTAAACTAATTCATAATTTGAAAAGAAATCATTATTCATTGTACTATTAAACAAACTAAAATATAACCAAATGAATTTATAACAAAGTAGACGTAAACATAACTAAACCTACTATAACTTTATCCTGCAATATCAAAACAATCTACCCTATGTATTTGTTAATATGAGACTGAACAATAAGCTGAAAAGACTTGAAAAGAAAATTGAAAGAAAACTAAGTGCATGACCGATCTTTTAATCTATGAAATAAAAAACATAGCATTGAAATATAATCTACCCTATAGGAAATGATAACATGAGCATATTGCAAAAAAATCAAATCACACCAACGAATTATAAATAACCTACACTAATTGAAAAGAAAGGGTTAACGAAAAATACACAAGAATGAAAGCCACTGGTTGATGAGGGGCCCTCTCAGCAATTAGGGGTGAATCTTCCTACATACTTACACGAACACGATCATGAATGCAACAAAGATGTACTTTATATTAAACTTTGAAACAGTATTATAGAGCTTTCAACATCGATTACATGCCAAAAACTGGCTAATTAACTCCCCCCTTCTCGCATAGAAGCATCTATGTATATAGCATTTTACAAAGGGCGATTAGGTCAACCCTTTCAGTGGTCGAATGATCTTAAGATAATTCAACCATTATGACATATAACTAAACAAATAACCAACACATAACATCTTCATCTTCCTTCGCGATTCTGGTTTCCTTAAGGCACATGATGTGGCATACAAGCTCTACTTTGGCATGGCTAATGTTAAGGTGTCGAGCATAAACAACATGCTAGCAATATTCCAAAAGTGGGTTCATGATATCACCTCGGTGCGTGGAGAAAAAGCAGTTTACAAGCCATTCCATACTTTTAATTCTTGGGAGTCTATCAATACCAGCACGCGATTAGCTCGGCGAACTAAATGGTGAGCTCGACAGTGAGTTGGATGCTAAGCTTAATTCATGGTTGAATTATATTGGTTGGGTGCTAGGTTCTTGTTGCTTCTGGTAGTGTGATGTGTGCCCTCCATTTCTTCACGGCATGCATTAATCCTCCATATTCGTGTGCCTGTAAAAATCCGTTAGTTACCAAAGAAACAAAATATTAAATGGTATCAAACATTATGGTCAACGTGATATTTTATTGTCTTGACAAGTAGTTTTGTGTTAAGAAGGAATAATATATATTTAAATAACCAACATCATATTCAAAAGAATTTAAAGGAACGTGGAGATGAAACTTTGTAAATATATAATAATTAATAAAGTACAAAAATCCATATTCCACTTTTTAATGAGTATTGTATGTGTTTTATTTTATATATGGTCAACATAAGGCATATCCTAAATAATTGGTTTTAATGTTCAACGGGAATGGTATATAAGGAATTTTACCGTATCATATTCAAAGGGATTAAATGGCCATGTGTAATTTAATTAATTAAATAAGTGTTAAAAATTCATATCACTTTTTACCTTATGTTTTGATTAATTTGGATTATGAGTGACTTTGTAAAAGTGATTTAAAGTTTAAACAAAATCTTTAATGTTTTAATATTAAATCCTTTTAATATTTCACATTCTTATGTGTTTAAATTTGAATCAATGTTAAAATTATTCCTTACTTCATGGTTTTTGGATATGCAAGCATTATGGGATCAACAAAAGATGGAAGACAAGGGTAAGACAAATTAGTAAATCAATAAGAAACATGCTATTAAACCCAGTGTGAAACTTAGGACCGAAAGAAGGGGCTGAATGGAGTGCCAAAATGCGCACTAAATGCAATAACACATCAAAAATGATGATTTAAGCTTCTTTTACATTTATAAGTTATAATTGATGAAAACATCGTAAACGATAGACAAATTAAAGATAAATGTATTAGATTTTGGTAAATAACATCATTATAAAAGAAAATTTCGAAGCCCAACAAACACTGGGATCGTTGGACTATGTACTTGGTTTCGAAAGTTTACCAACATCTGTGGATTTTAGTGTAACATCAAACCTTACATGGCATCAGAGCTCATGTCCTAGTTTCAATTCCATTGAGTTACATCAGGGGGATGTTGGAGTATGGTATAACCACCGCACCTTTGAGAATATAATGTGAACTAATCACAACAATAGGATCATCTATAGGTTTTGGTGTAGCGGAAAACCTTACAATATCAAGTAACATAATATTTTCTCTTTTGAAATAAAAATACTTCGACATATTAGATAGGACCTTCACTGATGTTTCAAATAAATATAGGCAACCTAATTAGGTTTTAAGGAAGAATGGTCATTAGGAATTGGGGGTCAAAGGGTAAGAAAAGAAAGCATGCAAAAGTACCTTTAGAAGGGATATTAAATCTTATTAGGTTTTGGATTAAGTTTAATATTCACAAGGAACCTATGTTTGTTGTCAAATCAAGTTTGAGTGTAATATGATACTCTGAATGAAACCTTGGCTATGGATTTGTGTGTTTGTTGAATGCATATGTGGATAATGATAATTGGCTCCTTGTCCTAAATGTGTGTTTCCATAGGAATGGCTTTGTCTAGGTTTTAGTGGGATGGATAAAGTATTGAAAGGACTTGTTGTTATGGACCCAAAGGATCTAACCCATAGGTAGTGGTTCAAAAGAATGGGTCAAGCCATCTCCACTAATAAGGAAATATTGAGCGTAAATTAAAGGGGGAACTTATTTAAGGAAATGAAGGTTTGGTGGGGTATCCCCAATGGAATCTCCAAAATTTGGCATGATGGTTAGAGTGAGCCAACATACTACAATAAGGAGGAATGACCAATATCTAGGGCTTGAAAGGGATGTGGATTCACCACTTAGTTCTATCCTTGGGAGAAATTAGGAAAAAAAGACAACGGAAAAAGGCCACTCGATTGCTGGGATATTTAGAGTTAAACAATGTAAACCTTGGGGATGTTGATTTCTTTTATGTGGTGAGTTATCCTATGTATTTGAAAATTTATTAATTAAATTAGAATAACAAAAGAAAGATATAACTAGGTTTAATTATCCTTTAACCTTTTGGTGAGAAAATATACTTGCAAGTAAATAAAGATAACTTGAAACTAAAAAGAGGATGAAATCTATCTAACTCCCTTTTTAATAAATGCGGAGAATAAACAAAAAGCGTCAAGTTTATTCCCTTTTTAAACCAGGGCATCCAAACCTACTCTATTATCTTCTCTAATCTCTTCATAAGTCACCTGATATGTCCTATGTTTGTATTCTAAGTACAAATAATTATCCCATTCATATCTCTACTTCATAACACTCATCCAACATTCTCTATAATTACAATCTCTTTGAAATTCCAAGATTCTATTTCCAATTTGATTCTTGAGATTTCAAATTATGTTGTATTATCGCCAAATCCATTCTCATTAATGGAACTCATACACTCATTGACAGTCTAATGTAAAAATCACACTTCGATATTTCAATGAACTCACAACCAAACCATACATGTTTTCTATCAATCTAATTATGGTTATGTTTATCTCATGTCTATGTCATCCATGCTTCCATGTAATCTAGACATCAAAGTTCTCAAGCTAAATTCAATCTCTATTTTCTTGACTTGAATACTAGTCAACATAAAGTATATAACATTTTCATGCATCAATATTTTACCAGAGGAATGCATTCATAACAATGGTGAAAACATAGTAGTAAACATAACCAAATGTATTTGTTCTAGGATTTAAACAATCCTCTTAAAAATTTGATGTGATCCTGCTTTCAATTAATCATCCAATATTGACACAAAAATTCCAATGCAACTCATACATTAGAATAATTGAATGTGTACATTACAGTTGGGTGCATCCCTATTGATCGCTTACAAGCTCAAAGGTACATTCTTTATTAAATGAAATCACCATTCATCATTCTTTATTTTCACGCCATGGGTCATTCTCTATTTCTTCAATGTACTATAGGTCTATATCCCAATACCTAGATCGCTACTTGTCCACTATTTACAAAGGTCTTTACAAAGGAATATTGAAATTGTAAGCCTCTATTAGTCTATGCAATTCTTATATATATATCCTAAAACACAGATTATAATTTAGTTTTGGAACATGGATCACAATTTGATTGTAGGATGCAAATCCAAGAATCATACAAACATTGTGCTCATAACATATCATACATTTTCAAATGTGTTAAATTAATCCCACATATTCTACTTAGGTTTCAACTAATGATTTAAATAGAATTCGCCAATCCTCAAACCTGTACTTTGCCATCGAGGACTTTTTTCACTCATTCAAGTACTCACCAATTCACATGGTTCATATACTCAAAGATTAGAACACTCGAATAAAATGCATTGAACCCCTCATGTTCTAAAATTAACCATCAATTCCCAATGGTTTTCAAATATTCACACATAAACATTCCAATTTTCATTTCAATCCACCACTACATGAAGGAAATTCACATATATTCATGTTAAATCAATCACACACACTATTGGTCATCAATGGAACAACATAGGGAGATATACACACTCAATTTACATATTTAACTCAATATTAATAAACTATGTATATTATCTTGGCATGATTTCAAATAATTATGGGTGTCCTCTATCGTTTCCCTCTCTCCTTTTCTCAACCCTACCTCCCAGTGCACATAGGATAAAAAAATATGCAAGGAATAATAAATTCTTTAGATCTTTTAGATCCAAAAAAATATCATCCAATCCCTAGGCTCACTCATATCCATAAACTCCTCCATTATATTTTCACCAAAATCCTGAGATCTCAATAGATCCATATAAAGGCTTGAGATGTGCTTAATAAAGGAATTTTTGGATTACATATCAACTCTCAAAACAAATTCTAGAACCATTAATATTTATCCTATGCAATTCTTCTAGAATTCAATAAAACGTAAGAAAATTTTCAATAGTTTAACATTAGGTAACCACTTCCTAGTAAATTCAAATACCCCCAACACCAAATCAACAAGGTTTATTTTAGAGGAAAAAAGGCTCCTCGATCAGACTCCCAAAGTATAAATTTTTCATGATATCTTGATCATGTGTCTTAGATTACTTTAGGGACTCCTTGATGTCATTGCGCATGCTCTCTATATTATTTTCTGCATAATTTATTTTCTACCATCCTCCATTTTCTAGGATCCCATACTCTATTTTTTTGTTGACCACTTAATTTTCTTTTCTACTAGTTCATTTATGTTTGAGGTTTTCCATGATCGCACATTTTACTTTATTTCTTTCCATTTAGATTGATTTATAGTCCTTTTTATCCAAATACAATTTGAGGTTCACTGTATTTTTGATCTCATGGTATCCCCATTTGTACTTCTTCATCATTAGCTTCCAAAGTTCATCAATTTCTATGTTCATCTCCACCTTTTGATGGTATATGTTGTTGTTTCTTGTTTGTTGGCTTTGTACTTCATATGAAATATGTTTAGCTACTTCCAAATCCTTAGTTTCAAATCCTTTGATGTCCTTAAATCCATGGGAATACTCATCAAAATATGGAATCTTTCTCAATATATGCTTTCCACTCTTGCCATTTGTTCCATTCTATTCCATACACTTCTCAAGAAGTGTTTGAGACACTTAGTTATCTCCATAAACCTCTTTTAATATTTATGGAAGATTGACTTCTTGCAAAAATCTTACCCTCCTCTGCACCTATACAAGAAATAGACATATTACAACAAACAATTTGCTTTTCTAACTCATGATGTTCATCATCAATCTAGATAATGACTACTAATACCCCATGTTTGTCTTAATTACATAGGTAGTTTGTCACTTCTTCTGGTACAAGATTTCTTTCTTGAACTTTTGAGTTATATTTGGTAGTCTCTTGGTTATCTTCATTTTCCTTATTACCTTTGAAAAGAATCTATCAGTTTGCACTTTCATGTTGTAGCAGAATTCCACCTTCATAAGATAATTATTTGTCTTTCCTTTCAACTTCCTCTCTAATAATGATATAACTATGAATTATTGAGTGCTTCATGTTGTAGTTGTTATGAATTCTTCATCAATCTTTTTATTTTCTATCCATTATTCTAGAAACCATAGTTCTTCCTCAAAAGCCATTGGCACTACATTTGAGTGATATCCTTCAATTTCTCTATCTTCTAGGTTTTCTTCATAAGCCAATTTTGTATTGTTAACTGTTAGGATAGGATCTTGCTCCTGCCTCTAAAACTCTATATAACTCAAATGAAGGTATCCTAAATATGATCACCTTCATTATATAATGTTGTCTCTTCCTCCTTCATAATATATTCCTATCTCTACTCATCTGCAACCACACACCATAACAAAATTTGGACCCAAAACCCAATGAACAAATCCTACGCAATCCAACGAAATTGACTGTCTCATTGGATTTCACCTTCAAAATTATGAATTTTGATTAAATTTTTTTAATTTGATACAAGGCCTTGTCAGATATCCGACAGTCATCGGATATCTGATGACTACCGTCTATTATCCGACAACGTCCGTTGGATATCTAACATATACATGGCAATGGTAACTAGGGTAATATCGTCGGATATCCGACGAATTTTAAATTTTAAAATCTATAAATTATGGTAACATTCTGACATGTTTGCTATACAAGCAACAATATGCGAAAATTATATTCTTCGCATGAACTTGTTTCTGTAAAAGAATGCACAATTATTTCATTTGTTTTTTGTGATTAAAAATAGTGAAGTGTGGAGATTGATTTTTTAAGATCAATAATCTTCATTCAAGCTCTTTATGAGAAAATTTCAAATAGAAATATTCTTGATCCAAACGAACAAAATCGACTTTTGCTTGATAGATTGTGGGATGGACTGAAAAGAAATGGTAGTGAGAAATTTTAGTGTCCATGTAGTCAACATGGGATTTAAAAGGAGGAGAATAAATATCACAACAGCTAGAAAACATTGTACATAACATTGGCACGTTGAGGGGGGACTTGAATATCGTCTATTTGTAAGTTTTGCATTATTTATGTTTTTATGTTGATTTCTTTTGTAAATGTATGTATTATTTTGATATTTTTTATATTAACTAATATCTATTGATGGTTTCATGTAATTATAAAGTAAATAAATCCTACGGCATATCGTACGGAGGACATGCTTTCAGAACAAGTACTGGAGGAACACAGAGCTATGAATAATGGAGAACAAGTTAATGATATTATTGAAGAAGATGATCAATTGATAATATAGTTGAATATGATGGTACAAGTACATTGATCCATGATGCCAATGATGACGATGATGATCATGAAAATGATGACTTTGATGTGTTCATGATTTACCTCTTCTTGAGAAGGCATACGAACCCCTTTATGAGGGCTCCAACACAAATCTTCTCTCTTCTATATTGTTGATAATGAACTTGAAGGTTATAAATGGAGTTTCAAACACATCGGTCACATGGATGTTAAGGTATGTAACATATTCCACCACATATATATGATCGTGCTAAAGTTTATCATTGTTCGTCTAATAAAATTATTGCAAATTCATAAGTCAAATTAATATCGATCAAATGTGTTTCATTAATATTGTTTATATATTTATATATTAACTAGGTATTTATTTTTATTTGTTGTAGCTTGATAGATGAATTTTTGTTACCACCGTCAAATATTTTACCTCGCACATTTCGATATTTATTTTTGTTATCAACAATAACATTCATCGATGATTTTCAATAAAGAGGGAGCACTTAATTTTTTTGATGATTATTCCAGGTATTGGTCTACAACTTTGTTTTTAATGTATTGGCATCTTATTTTTTTGTACTTTGTTGCATAATTTCATATATATATTTTTTATTTTTCTCTTATGCATGGTTTATATATCTAAATGGTTGTAATAATTATATATTTTAAAAATTACAATGAATTAGGTAAGTACCAAATTAAAGATATGAATGTATATATCGAACCTATTATCAACGAGCTACTAAATTTATGGAATGGAATCGCTATGTATGGTGCATCTAGACCAATACAACAAAGGAAATTTCAATTCCATGAAATGCTTGTAGGGACAATACATGATGCCCCGAGGTTAACCCATTTTTGAGGTTTTTAATTATAAGTTCCACTTTAATTGCATTTATTTTTATGAAATAGTTAATATATTATGCACATATGTATTTTTAAATAATCCATTTATTTTACATATAATTATAATTGACATAGATAATCCATCTATGTATTTAGGTGATCAGACAAAGGGAGAATTTGCATGTCCAGTTTGTGGTCCTAAGATCAAATCTCATCGTTCCAAAACTTTAGGAAAGGAGGTGTTTTATGAGTATAGGAACTTCCTCTCTAAGAATATTAGGTATCAAAATACTGAAATACATGTGTTCAATGGGAAGGAAGAGACTGCATTAAAACCGTGGAGAATGACACCTCACCTATGGAAGTTACAATATAATATAAATTGTCAAGGTACGTACGAATCATCATATATGATTTGTTATGAAATTCTATTTATTGTGTGTTGTTTACTATAATTGACATTGATTTATGTAATTTCTTTTTAAACTGTAATTCATGATGGTTGTCGTGATCATGAAGTCATTAATGGGCTTCCATGAGGAATGAAAAGTTATCCTAAACAATTCACTAGGCTTCCCTCCTATGATCACCTACGAATTTCTCATCTGTTTGATACAATGCATATCAGAAAGAATGTGTCTGAAACATTATGGTGAATATTGGATGGAAGGAGTGATAAAGAAAAAATTGTCAAAATTTACAATGAGATTCAAGAAACCAACCATGCAATGAAAGATGCCATTCAATTTCATAGAAATGGAGAGAAAATTAGTATTAAATCACTTCCATGGATGTTAATGGAGCAACAAAGTAATGGTGTAAAATAAGTCATGCAAAAAAAGAAATTTCCCATCGGATTTTTTGCGAACGTGAAGAATATCATAGCAAAGAAAGGTGATTTTGCGGTGGTGAAAACACATGATTGGCATATCTTCATGAAGGTAATTATTATGGTATGCATATAATTATTGTTATATTAACGATATTCTAGTGCATATTGTTGGTATTTTTTTGTCTACTTTTTGTACCAAAAACTAAACGAATTGTATATTCTTACAGTATCTTTTACCTCTCTCTCTCTTGAAAAGCTTCGAAAACAATGTCAAACAAGTTATATATAATATTGGGAAATACAAGAGGTAAGTAGAATTTTTTTGCATGCACATAGTGTTTGTTTAATTCAAATTAGAACTTATATTTTATTTGTGTGCACTAATTCATGTTATGTAAATAATGTTTATTTTGTTAAATATTGTCATTTGTTTGCATCACTTGTAGATGGTTGTCATCTAAATAAATACATAAAGAATATATAAAGTATTGGAGGATAGAAATTTTTCATCTCATGTGTGAAATGTTGAAGCATCTACCTTCGAAAGTTTTCAATGCACAAGAACACTACCTCATACACCAAGTTGAGGAGATTGAATTGTGTGGACCTATACACTCAAGGTCCATGTGGATGGTTGAGAGGCACTTAAACTTTTTGAAGTGTTTAGTTAGACAACAAGCACATCCTGAGGGTTCTATCATGGAGGGATATATGGTATACCAAAACATGATGTATATTAGTGAATATCTTCCTAAATTAGCATTAAAACTCAATTTAGCTCTCATTTGTTATCTGCACTCCAATAACAATTTCGAATGGGAGTACACGAAGGGGAAAGGTAGATCGAGGAAGGTGAAAGGTAATTATTAGCTAGTGGATATTAATTAATTTAATACATTTGACTGTTTATTTTTATGCATATATCATACATATTCTATTTTTAATATTCAATATTCATCAATTAAATGTTTATACTTTGTTAAGTGAATATACATTTGTATTGAATTTTAATTTATTTTTATCAAACAGTTGGTCGAGAGTGGGATGCACTTCATTTATACATCGCAAACACTCTTGATTGGATAAAGGTATGGATTGAATTATCTGAAAAAGATGGTCATGGAATATCATGGGAAGGCGTGTATTCATTGGTTAAAGCAGCACAACGCAATGGAGATACCAATATTACACAAAGGGAAATCAATTTAGCATGTGGTTTAAAAGATAAGCAGGAAATCACATTAATCAACCACACTATTTTTTTTGCAAACATATTGATGTACATGTTGATTTTTCCCTGTAGAGGAAAAACATGCACTTAATCATAAATGGATCATGATGTAATCTTAATGTGTATGTATTATTGTAGGTAAAACACCATAAGGCTATGTGGTGCAATGGTTGGAAATGTCACATCAAAAAGTTGGATGAAAGAAAGAAAACATCAAATTGTGGGATATCTGCAGTCTTTGAGGTGACTAATGTTTCCTCTAGAAGTGACAGACATCCACAACTCTCATAAAATCGATGGGTATTTGGAAGATATTCTTTAGTGTGACTTTAACTCCTTTAAGGTAGTTTTTTTCATTTCTAAATGGTATAGGTTACGATTGCATCAACGTGATCTAGATAAAACTATTATTGAACATGATAATGGATTTACCATGGTTAATACAATGTTGTTTGAGCTAAGAACAAATCCCTGTGTTCTTCCAAGCCAATGTGAACAGGTATTTTACTCTGAGATTCCAGGTAGAGGGGGTAGTCATTTGTTGTGAGACACGATCTAAGGGGAAGGTTGGTAAAGTACACTTTCCAACCTTCCCCTTATATAATGTGCCAGAAGGTAATGAAGAGGATTTTGAGACTCAAACATGACTCACACAAACAAATATTCGATAATGAAACAATGTTGGATCTTTTTCAGATTATACGGATTTGGAGTTAGATGAAGAATATGATCAATGACATTGAAGTGTATGAGGTATGTCGTTATATATATTCTATATTGATTTAATATAATGGTAGGTAATTAATTGTTCTTAAGTTTTATTCCATTTTGTATGTCAACATATGTTATAGAAGACATTTTTTCCTAATTAAATTAAAAACACATTCATATATTTTCTAGTACATAGATTTTTTTGACAATGAATATCATGATGACGATGACGAAGATGACAAGGATTTTGTTGTTTATGATGATTGTGATGATTAATAGTGATGAAAACGATTATGATGGGGATGGTTATTATGATGATGATGATGATACTAGTCATGATGATGATGATCTCGATGATGATTCCAACGACGGCGATGATGATGATGATAATGAAGATGGCTATGATGATCATAGTTATGATGATGATGACTGTCATGAAGACAATGACAATGACCATGATGATGATTCTTATGATGATGATGATGATGATGTTTTTTTTGTTGATGTCGACGACAATGATTATCATGAGGATGATGACGACGTTGTTGTTTATGATGATTCTGAATATGATTAGTGATGACATCAATGATGATGTCGATGATGACAATGATGACGATGGTGTTGTGTATGATGATGATGATGATGATGATGATGATCCCGATCATGATGCCAAGGACAACAACGATGACGATGGATAGGAAAGAGGAAGAGTGAATCAGGGACATATACATGAATCTATTCCTTTTAAGACCTAAGTCATATGTCAAATATCTAACGATACATAAATTTTATCAAAGTGTAAAAACCTTTGTGAATCTTATGAATTATTGAATTTCTAACCATATGCCCCTATATATCACCTACTTTCTTTATGCATCCTCTCCTACTTTCTGCACTCCTCTTTATGATGATTATTTTCTCTTTACTTTGTAGGTTCAAGGGTTTGAAGTTTCAACAAAATCTCCTCCATCCTTATTTTCCATTTCTCAAGTGATCCATATATTTTAAGACTTGCTTCCATATCCAAATGGTCACCTCCCCCTATTTTTTATTAAATAAATATTTTTATTTTTTTAACCAAATAATTTACTCATTTATTTAATTATTAAGGAAATATTGCATTTGATTTTTTGTTGTTGTTTAGGGTTGATATGAAACATGAATATTTGGTACGAATAAATATGAAAAATAAATATTTTGTAAGAATAAACTTTATATTTTTAGTAAGAAGGATTATATGGCTTACATACCATGCATCAAGCCTCATCACATGTTATTCCACTTGGTTTATGATACCACCTGAAAGTTTCCTCGTTTATCACCCATAAATATTTTTTCCTTAACAAATTTAATCAAGAAGACGTGCTAAAATACACTCATGTGCTAAAATTGAGTACACAGTTAGTCCAAGGTTCCACATAAGATAAAGGAGATGATTAATAATTATTTATGTTAAAATTATATCTCCAAAGGAAGAATCTTGGGGTAGAGAATATTTTAAGTGATATTGGATGGGAGGAAAAGAGTAAACATTATTAAGAATCCATCACCAAGATGATTTACCATAATTATATGTTTGGTGTTTTTTTCTTATCACATAGTGGCCATTGAGACTACAAGATTCCTAGGTATTTCAATCATTTCCCTCTAGGAAGTATTTTAGCTCGGTGGTCTATCTCAAGTGGTTGATCGCTTTCATATTCATAGAAATATGTATTGAGGTTGAATCCCAAGTATGAATACCTATGTTGCATGCCTTGCTTAGTGTCCCTAATAGGCTAGGCACCATTATAAGCATCAATGAGTTTGCACTAGGTTCCATGCACAAATGCAAGGAAGTACTTGATACTTTATTCACAAGATTGAACTTAAAGAAAAAAAGAGAAGTACAAAGTGTAGTTGGTGTCCAAAGGCTATGAACTGAAATAAAGAATTGATTATGAGGAGACCTTTTCACCAATGAAAATATGAGAACCGTCGAGGCCAAGTTAGCATTGACAACCGGTGAATCATTAAATAAATGTGAAAATGGATTTTTTGAAATGGAAAATTGACAATGAAGTATTCTTCTCTAACATATTGGAGAATATTTAGAACCTTCACTTGCTTATAGAATCTATATTGTTTCACCATTATACAGCACATTGTACTTAAGGAATTACCTTGTTGTCAAATATTACAAGATTTATGGTAAGCCAAATGCCCCAAACAATGATAAAAGGAAATGCCGTAAAAGGTTTTTTGGAAGATTTGTCACACCAAATTTTGAGCCCATATTCAATAGCATCTCCAAACCAATCATCCCTTAACCCTATGAAACCCTTTATTTCCTTCTAGACATGTTTAAAAAAACTACAGAAAACTATTAAGTGGTAATTTGTTTCATCACTTTCCATGCATTGAATACACCAACCAAGTCCATTGAACTTCATGTTCGTAAGTTGTACCAAGTTAATAATTTATTGTTTAAAAGAAACCACATAAAAATGTGAATTTTAGTAGGGAATTTGAAATGGAAAACTTTTAAGACTTAGTAGGGAACTTAAAAAAAATTATAAATTTTATCATTGATGTATGCCATTTATTATTCAAAGTCGAATTTTACACCTAATAATGTATTTAAATATTATTTACATATAATTTACATCACATCTTTCATATTATACTCCTAAATGATGTTGCTTAAGGGACACCTTATTTATGAGTATGTTATTCCATCAACGTTAAATAAATGTTGATGGAATAACATACTCATCAGTAGGGAATCACTTAAGAGACGTCATGTAGGAGTATAATAATAAAAATTCTATTTATCTTGGTACCATTAAAATAAATTAGGTCCGCAATCTAGTTCTTTTTTTATAAGATATCAATATTTCACCCTATACCTTGGTATATGGGAAAAGGGTCTGCTAAGAAAGCCTCAGGAGGGTTGGGGAAGGGAAGGAACCTGGATAAAGATGGAAGGGGTAGAAAATCTATTTTGGCCAAGGCTCGGTCCAAGGCTAAAAAGGACCTTCAAGAAGGGAAACAACTTTCTATTGAACAGGCACTTAGAGCGGTGCGAGCCCAAAAGAAGGTTCATAGATGAATATTATGTCCTTTAACTACCGAGGTTTTGTTGGTCCCCGCAAAATATCAACTCTCAAATGGGTGCTTACTCTTGAGCAACCGGATGTTATACTGTTACAAGAGACATTAGGAGTAGGAATGCATGTTAAATAAAGGTTGCAATGTTAGTTTCTGGGGTGGAACTTTGAGACTCTGGATGCTAGGGGTCATTCTGGTGGATTGGTTGTGGGATGGAATGAAAGAACTGTGAATTCTCTAAACTCTTGGGGAATGGAGTCGGTTCTTGGCATAAAATTTATAGTGTTAGATATAGGAGAGACTTTTACTATTTTCAACATTTATTGGCCATATCTCAACATGATCCCCTTCTGGGATTCTTTGTTCATTAACCCCTTACTACAAGGGGACTTGGTGATTTTTGGGGGAGATATCAATTTATCTCTAGTTCATTCTGAGGTTTTGGGGGCACGTGCTTGAGCTGATATTTTGACTGGTTATTTCACCCAGAAACTGGTGGAGAAGAATTTGTTGGATATTGAGCCTATCAAGAGCATGCCTACATGGAGGAATAATAGGTGTGGGGAAAGAAGAGTGGCTAAGAGGATTGATCGTTTCTTGGTGATGCAACAATTGGTGGATAGGCTCTTTCAAATTAGGAAATGAGTGGGAAGTGGTGATGCCTCTGATCACTTTCCCAATTTTCTGGAACTCAAAAAGGGGCCATAAAATCCCCCTAGCCCATTAATTTTCAATAATATCTAGCTCAAGGATGATTCCTTCGGGACTTTAATCATTTTGAGGTGGATCCTGTTCACCCCAGAGATTCCCCACTATGTTGCCTTCCATTTTGCTGACAATATCAAACGTTTAAAGGGTGCCATCAAGAAGTGGTATGTGGAGAAAAGGAAATAGGAGGATGTTGAGTTAAAGTAGGTGGAATCTGAAATTCTCTTGATCTATGAATGGGATGGTTGGGGGTTGTTAATAGTGGAGGCAAAGGAGGATCTGGTATGCTTGGAAGGAAGAAGGAACACCCTCCTCTTGGAAAAGGAGGAAACTTGGGGATTGAAGAGCAAAGCGAGGTGGCTAGAATGTGGGGACGATTATACCAGATTTTTTCACGCCTATGCTAAAGGAAGGAAGGATGCTAATACTATATGGAGTTTGACTAACTCTTGAGGTATTGAGCATTCTTCCTTCGAGGAGATGGAGAGGATTGGTGTGGATCATTTCAAGGCCCTTTTCACAGCTCATGTTCAGGCCTCTATTGTTGAAGTCATCAGTGTTGCTCAGTTTTTTCTAAGGTTTGTGGATGAGGAGGACAACTTGGATTTGATGGAAGAGGTGTCAGAAGAGGAACTGAAGGATGTGTTGCACAAATTTCAAAAATACAACAGCCTAGGGCTAGATGGGTGGTCGGTTGAATTCTTTTTGGAGCTCTTTGATTTTCTTGGCTTGGACTTGTTGAAAGTGGTCAAAGATACTAGAGATTTAGGGAGGATCCCTACTTGTTTCAATTCTACTTTCATTTCTCTTATTTCAAAAATTGACAACCCCAACACCATAAATGAATTTCATCATGTATCCCTTTGTAACTGTATCTACAAGGTGTGTCGAAGGTGATTGCTAAAAGGAATAAAGTCATCCTTTTTTCCCATATCACAACAAAATAGTTTGGCTTCCTAGAAAATAGGAAAATACATGAAGCTATTGGGGTTTCTCAAGAAGGACTCCACAGCTTGAAAACAAAGAACCTTAAAGGGGCATTCTTAAAAATTGACCTCTCCAAAGCTTATGATAAGGTAAGTTGGTTTTATATTCGGATGCTTCTGACCCACCTTGGTTTTGGTATTAGCTTTATCAAGTGGATAATGAGTTGCATAACTATTGTATCCTTTTTAGTACTGATGAATGGGGTAGCCTCCCCATTTTTTCATGATAAAAGAGGGCTTAGACAAGGTTTCCCCTTGTCTCCCCTTCTGTTCTTACTGGTATCAAAGGGTTTGAGCAGGGCTTTAAAGTAGGCCAAACAACATGGAAGTTTGAAGGGTATCCAAATTTTCCAGAACCTTTCTATCACACATCTACTCTTTGTGGATGATGTGTTAATATTTTGTTTTGGATTTGTAAGGGATGCACACACTCTAAGGGATATTTTGGACCTTTTATTGGAGGCTACATGGATGGATATTAATTTTGTAAATTCAACCCTTACCACTCACCGTCTGAGGGTAGTGGAGCGGTCGGAACTGAACAAAATTTTCCCTTTAAATCCTACTGGATTGGATTCTGGCCTAAAATATTTGGGTTTTCACCAAAAACCAAATAATTATAAAAATTTGGATTGGAAGTGACTGCTGTAATAGCTAGAAAATAGGTTGAAAGTGTGGATTCACAAGTGGATTTCAAGAGCTGGAAGATTGGTTCTGCTAAAGTCGGTCTTAACGACAATCCTTGTTTATTGGATGCCTCTTTCTTGGATCCCAAAAGACACCTTGGAAGCAACTCGTTGAATTTGTTTCATATTTTTGTGGAGTGGGAAGAAGGAAACCCCAAGTTACCCCCTGGGTAGGTTGGAATTAAAGGATTGTTGTGCCAAAAGAGTTGGGAGGTTCGGGCTTGAAAAATATCTTTCTCTTTGCATAAGCCCTCGCTACAAAAGGTGGTTAGTGGCTCATTTCTTCGGACAGCCTTTGGACCCAGGTGATAGCTCATAAATATTTATTTTCATATTCCATTGAGGATTGGATTAGGAATCCTAGGAAGTCTCATGGATGAGGGTTGGTGATATGGAAGGCGGTGGTTAATTCATTCCATATTTTGGAATCAAAATTGGTTTGTAATTTTGGTAATGGAAGGAAGTTAAGAATTGGAGAGGAGCCTTGGTTTGGAAGTGTTTAGCAACACATTCTTCCGGGGCGCATGATAGAGGAGCTCAGACAAAGGGGGCTCATCTTTCTTTATCAACTTTTCGACCCGGAACCTAGGAGGCTCTGGGCCTAGAATTGGACGAGGGCCTCCTCTTTTGCTATGGATGAATAGGATGAGAGGATATTGAAGATGTATTTAGGAGAATTAATAAAGGCTCAAATACTACTTAGGGATAGCAAGGATGAACTTTTCTGGGAGATTGATCCACTGGGGAACTATACTCTCAAGGCAGGCTACATTAATCTTAGTGCAGATGGTATTCAGAGGGATGAGGTGTGGTGGTGGAAGAAACTGTGGAAACTAAACTGCCCACTAAAGACCAAACTATTTATGTGGTGTGTATTGGAAAACAAGGCCTCTACTTGGGACAATATCTAGAAAAGGAGTTTTTAGGGGCATGATTGGTGTGTCATGTGTAATTTAGATTTGGAATCTTGCACACATATTTTTCTCAAATTCCCTTACTTGAAAGAGGTGTGGTTGGAATGCTCGAGATTACTGGGATTTCCCTTTCGGTGGTAAGGTCTAATATTGGACCAAGCATGGAAGTCTTGGTGGGCTTCTACAGCTCAAAAAAAATACAAATCCCTGCCTCTTCTGGTTATTTGGGGGTGTCGATTGGCTCGTAACTCTCTTATTTTCCATGATAAAGGGTGCACTCCTGAAATCACCAATGCACTGATTGTTGGAATATTTTCATCCTTCCCTCAGCACATTATGCCTGCAAAACAGCAAGAGGTTCTTGATTTGGAGATTGATAAGGGGAATTTGTGAGGATTTTTTGATGGGGCAGCACAAAATGATCTTTGTGGGGGAGGAGCTCTCTTATTTCTATCTGAATTACATTTATTTGAGCTTACTATTGGTTTGGGGGAGGGTACAAACAATTTTGCTGAACTTATGAGTGTTAAATTGCTTTTATTTTTTGCAGCAGAGAAAGGATGCAGAATTATTAATGTCTTTGCTGACTCTATGAATGTGATTAATTAGACAAGGATCATACAACAATGCAAGAATATTAGACTTGCCAATTTATTATCTTCAATAAGGGTGGTCCTTCATGGATTTGACTCTTTTTCATGTCGTCATGTTTATAGGTAAAATAACTAGAAGGCAGACCAAGCCTAAAAAGAGGGGTTGCAAATGGCCATGGGGACATGGAAAGTGAAAGCATCAGGGAGGGCCTGACCCAGGAATACTACCATAGGCCCTTCTTTGATTGATCAACAACTGAACTTTTTTTTAGCATCTATGCTTTTACTTTATGTTTTATTTTCATGCTTAAGATATTTACTGGATTATACTTTTGGAACTATACATTTTTTATATCAGCAAATTATGGTCTATTGGACAAGCATATATTTTTGTAAAATTTTGTTGTAATCAGCAGCTAAGTGCTAGAATTTTACTGAAATTTTGAAAGAAGACTCAGAAGTCTCATCAAAAGATCCATATTTTGAAAAATAAATTCACATTTATGTGAATCCATAGAATGTAATTTTTTTCTTGACTAATGAAATGAAATTATGCTTTTTGTCCAGGGAAAAAATATGGGAAAAGGTTCCATATTTTCCATGCATATTGAATTTTATTTTCCATGACTCTTATTTGAGTATTTATGCTTAGGTTGGGACCAAATAGAGTTTGATAAATATCAAACATAAAACAATAATAAAAACAATAATAAATATAAAAAACATAAAACAATAATAAACATAAAACATGAAAAAATAATAAAAATAAAATATTTCAAAATATAACACTCACCTCCTTCCCACTTGTCACGGCGACTACAAATTTCATTGAAGATGTTGTGGATATCATTGAGGAGGTATGAGAGGAGGTCAAAGAGTTCATTGAAGAGGTCATGGGGCTCATTGAGGAGGCCTAAGAGGTCATTGAAGAGGTAGTGGAGATCATTGATGAGGTCTAAGAGGTCAACAAAGAGGTCATAGCGCTCATCGAGGATAAAGAGGTCATTGAAGAGGTCATAGATCTCATTGAGTAGGTCACATAGAAATTGAAGGTCACTGAGAATAGCCATAGGAGATGCAATGCCTCCAAAATCGCTTAGTAACCTACCATTTGACCTAGCAAGATTACTCTGTTAAATTTATCAATGTTGTGTATGCAATTTGGTTTTAGGGTAGAGATTGATTGTCTATATTGATCATACATACTATTCGAACCACTATTGTCTTGAAAAGGCCCAATTTCGAACACCACCATGGGTAGACATAATTTTGAGATGGGTGAATCTAATGGACTTCTCGTTCTAAATGGGATATCTCCATTTTTTGAGGTCAAACCATTTTACCACAACCCTCATGAATAAGTATCCAACATTGTGAATTATCCTCTCTTATGCCACAAATTTGGGCTTCTCATTTTTCCTGCCACATCCTCTTCTTGACTAAACTTATTCAGCCATTTTTTATCTAGATTGACCTTAATATGTTCTAATCCCTCTCCAGTTCTTTCAACTCCCCACATCATAGTTTAGTTTCACTAATATTCACATCACAAATATTAATATAAAAACTAGATTTTTCCAAGCTATCCTAAACTAAAAATTTCAAAGTTCCCTCCACAAGCAGTTTGCACCCCCAATCATGGATTCCAACTCCGAAAGCTCACAAAACTAGTGATTTCTCTTGATAATTGTTGTAGTGGTCATGATAAATAAAGTGATATTGGAAGGAATTAATACTCAATTATTTATATGTTATATATGTGACTAATTTGATGTTATGCATTATAGTTAGGAGTTGGATAGTTAACCCCCTAACTAGCTAGAGGTGCTATAAATTACAAATATATAATCTACAGTGATTTATAAAATGTGAAAGATGTATTATTTCAATACTATTAATAGATATATTTTTTCTATCCAAAGTCTCTATTCAAATATGCATAGCATGTTAGACTGATGAGGAAGTCCATATGCTCTCACTCCCTTCAATACATCCCATTTGCACACAATGATAAATACATACCCACGCCAATTTGTAACATGGATACATATCCCAACCTTTATCATGTGGTCAATTTCTCGTCACTGAATTTTTTTCTTCAAACTCAAGTTCTAGGGGAGCTTCATCTAGCTTCTCCCAATCTTCTCTTGAGATTACCTATTTAAGGCCTCACACTCTAAAGTGGTACTAGTACCCATAGGAAATTCTCAAACCTTGCATCATCTCACTCACTATTATGGATGACACCTGTGATGTTATTTCTTTCACATTTATATCCATGGATACTTGAAGCACAACATGGTATATTTCTCTATGCTAGAGCTTAGCTTCTTGGTTTACACCCTCTCACTTACAATTACTATTTTCTTTATATTTCTATTTTTTTTATTTTCAGCATTTAGGAGTTGCCTTGGTATCAATATTTTAAAAGTCAAAATCAAACTAGGAATTAGCCAAGGGTCAAATCATACTTGCATTGTAATCAATAACCAACTTGGTTTATAAACTTATTTACTAAAAAATTTTAATTTTAATTTTATACAACACACACACACACACATCAACTCAAAACCATTAGAAAAAAAAGATTCAAAGTATACTGATATATACACCATGAAAGGTTAAATATAGAAAAATGGAACCTAGTGCAATACATATCCAAAACAAAATTCATAGATTGTGAGTATCAAAAAGGAATCAAGAATTAAAAAACAACATGACATAAGTTACTAGGTATCGATGATCAACATGATCAATCATCAAACTCGTCACAATTGCTAGAAATGGGATCCTAATCTATATAGGCCCTAAAATGAGTCATGGACTATATTTATATTTGGAAATGGTTCATCGACTTCAATTGGTTAAAAATTTTGGGTCATAAGTTGGTTTTTTTATTGGTTCATATGTTGGGTTGGGGCGTCATTCAATTGGATTTTCAACGAGTTATTAATATGGAAGGTATAAGAGAATATTTTCCATATTAATTAATTTTGGATGAGGTATTGGATTTTCCCACTTCTTTCATCGTTGCTTACTTTGACTATGTGTCCTTATCCATATCCTTTGTTATTGACAATGATTCCTTTTCTTATGATGTATATGGATATGGATATGGATATTGACAATCAACTAATTCATCTACTTTATATGTTGTTACTATATCTGATATTGATGTTGTACCTACTTATGCATTTAGATCATTAACAACATCATCTATATCTACTACTACTGCTGCTTCTAGCTATGTTTCTACTGGTGTTTCTAGAACACCATTATAATTATAAGGGTATTTTCACCTATCCCAAAACCTCCATAGATAATTACTTGAGTAAATATTTGCTACAATATCATTTTATACCATGAATATTTTATATATCCTCGACAGTTAAATTATAAGAAAGTGACTTTTAGGTGCATACTGTGTTTAGAGACAATCCATTTAAAGGAATCATAACCAAAAAATATATGTTCCAAGGTAGATGATATCCCCTTATCTATTAGAGAAAACTTGAATATATTAAAGTGAACAGAAACATGAGTAGTCAATGTTGAAACCATGTCCAAAGCTAGTTTATCTTTAACCACTTTCTAACAACAACACAAATTCTCCTGAAGAGCCTAAGCTCCTAAATCCTAAAGTTGAAGACTAATTCTTTGAGGAAGATCAATCTTTAGTTAACTTCACATCAAGATGCCATCTTGAAGCTATACCATGAAAGATATCTAGAAAAGAAACACAATAACAAACAAAGATAAATGTTAAAGATCTCCTTGAATATTGATTTGTATAATAATAGATGCATTTTTATATTTCTATTAAAAAATCGTGAACTAAATATATGTTAGGTAATGAATATTTTTAATCATATTACAGATATAGGTGATCTGTAATTTTCTCAATGTGATATAAAATCTTGTTTTTGTTGAAAAAGAAAAAAAAATTGTCATAATACTTGATTTCACAGTCTCCTTAGTCTTTGTTGGTATAAAAATATGATACTAATCCATGTGGCTTTCTGGGTCATCACAAAAATGGTCTTGAATTTAAGTATATTTTTGGGTACTCAACCTCCAACCCATTTTTTGGGCCCTAAACAATGTTTTCTTGTGGTGTTCTAACCCCTATAAATATTATTGAAATTTCAGGGATTTCCATTGGTCCTAACAATTCACTAAATGGATTTCATATGAAAATATATGGTCGTATGAAGTTGACATTCCAAATTATTCTTTTTCAAAACCCACCTTCCTTTCCACCTCAAGTCCTAAAGCTTGGGTTTGCACTTTAGAGTTTATTCTTGATATTTCAATAGGAAGAGTTTTCTTCCTATGGGTAGAGGGATTATTTCCAATTAGGATAGTTGTGAAATATCTTCTCAAAGATAATATAACACCATTCTAGTCTATATTTTGGTTTGGGAAAAAGTGAGTGAATCGTACGTATGGTCAATATAAACATGCAATATCAATATCATATAAACCTTTGCAACATCAATATCTCCGGCCGAAATACAATCTATGTGGGAACTTCCATGCTTATGAATATGACCAATAGCTTCATTAACATCCTTCACTATTTCCAAATTACATGTCATGGAACTATATTCATAATGGGGATTACTACCTATAGAAAGTAAATGTTAATGTTAATTTCAGTTAACGTTACACAATAGCCAACATGCATCAAGTTTTTAGGATCTCATCTTTAGATCCTAGTCCCTCTTAGGACTATCATTTACCCCTTAAATCCATATCTTCTATATACCATATGTTCAATTAGCTTCCCATCTATCCATAGTTCATCCTATCTAACCTACCCTTAAGATTCATCAAAAAAAATATAATAAACTTTCTGATTTTGTCCTTCCACTTGGTTGTTGGTTATACGTCTATTGTTCTACGTTTTAAGGTCATATTTGAAGTCTTTCAATCATAAACACGTTTTCCAAGTGATAAAATAAGACAACAAATCAAATACTTACCTAATCATCATTTTTTGTTAAGTTTGAGTGTACATACATACCCTTGATTTACTCAAACATTTCTTCTTTTTATCATCCTTAATCGTTGTTGGTTCACCGTGGAATGTTACAGTTTACTTTCTACCTCAAGCAAATTCATTGTAAAATACCATGCCACTAAGTAAATTTAATCAATAAATTCCGAAGGATTTTGGTATTGGAGCAACCCCCTACAAAGAGATCCATGGAAGAAGGTTTTTCTGCACATTTTGTCTTCTTCTGGTAGTTTGCCTAAATTACCAATGTGATGTTCCTAGGAATGTGTTACTAGGATTAAAAATCCTATGACATGGACATATTTAATTGCTTGAATAATTTCAAAGGGAACCTTACAAGCAAATCTCTTTGTGAACACAAATTTATGGTTGATGTTTTGCCTAAAAAAATTATACATTCCCATGTGGGGAAGGTTAGCATTGAAGCATGCTTGGAAATCCATATTACTTCCACAATTCATGAACTTAGGTTCTAAAGATGAGGTCATTGAAATGTAGTGTAGATATTTATAGTAATTTATGGGTATCATTGTCTTCTTATTTTAAGGATTATGTAAGGACCGCATTGTTGAGCTAGAACAGACTTATATGTTTGAACCTAAACAGGATTTGTCTCACTTGGTATGGATCTTAAAAAGTGGAGTTATATTCACTTTTCCAAACACTACTATTTATATGACCTCATCTTTAGAACCTAAGTTCGTGAATTGAAAATAACTAGTTCAACAGTTTCTTATGACTAGATAGAAACCAAAAATACAGATTTTACCATCTAGAATTTTGCAATAATGGATGTGCAAGTTAAAAATGTAAGACCCTTAGATGTCTTCTTTCAATTGAATCGAAGTTCACTACAATTGGAATTATGAGTATAATTAATAACATAAAAGTATGGAATGTACTATATAGCTATGATAAGAAGCTTCTTTCTGGATTATATTTAGATGGATTGAGAGACCACTAACTATGAGTTAAAACATGTGGCTTGTCTTGATTGGAAGAGACAAGTCACCCTGTAAAATTTTGGAAGATATGCTCGCTAGTTTGATGACATTCCCAATTCTTGTTCCTTCCTATCAAAGGATATAACTGCATCTCATATTTTATCACTAAACATCAATGATCAAAGACATTTTTTCCCTTAGGAGAGCTAGTATTCCCACTTTGGCTTTGATATTAAGAGGGCCTTTATCTTCCCTAAAAATGTCAATCCTGGGTGAAATCTTGACAACTAACTCTGATTTAAAAGTTGTTTCTTCTCTAAACGGAACCGATAAGTAGCCTCTTAAAAAGTGGGAAGATATCATTTCCATATTAAGGATATGATTCTCAATTTAATGACATCCAAAATGATTTTTCCTAAAATTAATACTGAAGTAAAAAGGTACAATGCTACTAGTAAAAGTCTAGCCAATAAAACAAATATAATTTTCATCTATTTCAACTTTAACACTCACTAAGGATTAGTTAGCGATTTTTTCACCACAACCTCTCATTGGATGCTTATGTGGGGTCCATAAGCTATGTAAATTGGAATCATTGGGTTAATCAATTAATTATGGAATTTTGTTTTTAGGGTGGAAATTATTGGCTAACAAATGTTAGGTTAATTAATTATGTTATTATGTGAAGTGGTAGGTTTTAGAGTTCTTATGGTTGAATATATTGACTATTGACCAAGTACTGGTATTTAGGTGTGTATGTGTGCATTGTGGTGTGTTGGAACATGCTTGTAAATGGAAGGAATCTAAAAAAAACTTGAAATTGTTAAATATGGAAGCATAATCCAAAATAAAATATTTATTTTATAAATAAGTAAACAAAAATTCAACAATATTTTTTCACTGAGATTGCACAGTAGATTATGTGAAGAGAACATCCAAGAAGGTGTGTCTCCAACCAATTAATGTGTCCATAACTCTGCAAATTAGCCTAAACTAATTTAATACTCAAAATCAAAGTAACTTGATGTGTATGCTTTGAATATTCTTGAATTAAATAGACTAAAAGTAAACATTAAAAGTAAAATGTTTTCTACTTAATGCGGAGATGGGAAAACCTTCCAATTTAATTTTGGTCATCCCAAATGAATCACTTAAAAAACACAAGTTGAAGAGCATACACAAATGGAAAAGGTGAAGTACTATTAAATTATAAATCAGTGAACGCCATCAAATAAATATATGTTAGTTGAGATATATAAAATGTATCATGTTTTGTGGGTACAGAAGATGATTTGGAAGAAGGGACAAAACATCTAATGATCAATTTTAAGATTCACAAAGAAAACGAAGATATTTTAGGGTTATTATTATGGTTTCATTATGTCTAAAACAATTAATTTAACCTATATACTCAAAGTAGACCCTATCTTCTCTATCTCTTACTTTTGGTTGGTCCATGATGGGTATTCCAATTGTGGAGGATTCTTACTTGGATGTAGGACCTTGCTTGTTGCTTATGTAGCATTCCTTCCTTGGATAGTTGAAGACCATGAAAACGTACCTAGATCCTTCATGATGGCCATTAGAAAGTATGGTTCTCCATATTTTACTTTAAACTCCATGAATGCAAGCACAAAAAAAAACTTTTCAATTATCCTTGTATGTTGATCTTTACCCAAAACCAAAACATTGAAACTTTTATCCCTTGTTGCAGGTAGAACCAAGAAAGCATTGGGATTACTATAGGTGTATTAGGTTGTTGAAGAGGCACATGGTGTTGCAAGGTCTAATGATGTGGTAGCAAGAAACAAGAACACAATGAACATACTTTGAATCATGTTGGCATGTAATTTAACATGTTACTACCACTATCCATTGAGTTACTCTAACAAGGATTGGTTGTAATGTAGTTTTTTCTCTTACCTTTAATCTATCTAGTGTTGAGTGAGGGCCAATTCTTGAGATTCATTGAAGTGTCTAGAATAATTTCAAGGAGCCATGGCATACAGAAAGACAATTTGTGCCAGTTTGAGATCAAAAGTCCCAAAATATCATAAAACAAAGGTGCAAAAAACTAAATAAGATAATATAATTTATTAATGTTCAACATATAACAACAAAGGTATGTCAATTTGACTAAAAGAGTACAAGAAATATAGGTATAGTGTGAGAGTGAGTGAGTCATCATCTTGACCAAATCACCTATTAGTGATAGGTATTTGTATTTTAAGTGAGTGATCATCTTTGACTAAATCACCTATGAAATATTAACAATGTATGTAGAGTACAAAACAAATAAAATACAAATATAATACATATTCAAACTAAGTTTACTAGGAACCAGGAATTAAGTCTCATTCCAGTAAGCACACCCCATATTCAATGCATTCAAAGGGTAGAGTCCCTACATGGTTCTATGGTCTTTTCCCACACAAAGGTATAAACCAACACCATCATACCACATCATCCAATCATTTATGTTCCCAATAGTTTAAATAACAGGGATTTAGGTTGTTACTAGGTGACAATAGGGAGTGTTATTTAGTATTTTTTCTTGCACTATTAATTAACTTCAATTTATTTTTGGCCATTTTTTCCAATTTTGAACATGAAAGACAATTAAAGGGAAAAACCCTTAATAATCAACATATGCATTTTCAAGCTTGGGGAATAATTTCTAATTATGTATGATGATAGTGGAAAATGCATTCCTTAATAACTTGTAATTCTCTAATATGAATTATGCATTCCCAACAAAGTCCTATCTAAACTTTTTTCCCATGGTACAGGCAGAACCAAACAGGTATTTGTCAGATCTTTCTTCCTCGAGCGAGGGGAGTTCAGTAAGACTAGATGAAAGTGATACATCCAGTAGGTCTACAAGGGTTATATCAACTAGATGTCAAAAAATCAGAAGAAAATTCAATAAACGCATGGATTTTTTTCTCGTTGAAGGGGCTTCATGTTCCTATGATGATGAGACAATATGAGACATCAAGGTGCCATTGAGTTACAAACATCTAGTGAAACAATGGGTACCCGAGGATCTTCCTCAACTAAACATAGATTTTTGTGTGAATGAGAGGATATATTGAATTGCACCATCGTCATTACATCACTACTACAAAATGAGGAATTAGATACTACGTGACTAAAAATCCTAGTCACCACATGTTTTTCAAGTGATTTACTACTACATATGAGCAATTTTGATTGACCCAACTATAAACGACTAATTTAGTCGCCAGTTAACAAATATGACTAGATAATAAGTGTCAGAGTTAAAAATGACTAACATAAATGACCAATTTAGTCACGACATAAAAAATGACTAGCTAGAAGAATATGAATTAGTCATTTATGTTAGTCATTTTTAATTGTTTCATAGAAAATTGCAATTTTGGCAATGAAGTGTAAATTTTGTAAGTTTTCTACCTTTTATTAGTAATATTGGTGCCATGCACCTTGATCTTCATAGAGCCAACAAATCAATTTCATGAATTTTCTCTTGACCATCTTTATTCGTGTTGCACCATTGAAGCAAATCGTTAAGCGCATTCCAAAGGAAATTTTATAGGATGTTAAAATCACTGGTAAGTTTCTTGGTTTACTGTGAATTTTTAACTTTTGCCTGATAATATTGGTTATAATATTGAAGCTAATTAGGTAGGTAAGTTAAAATCACATGTTGGTTTATTGTGAAATTTTAACTTTTGCTTGATAATATTGGTTATAATACTGAAACTTAGGTAGGTAGGTTAAAATCACAGGTAAGTTTATTGTTTTATTGTGAATTTTTAACTTATCCCTGATAATATTGGTTATAATACCCTAGCTTGTAGGCTAGCTGGTTACTGTGTTAAGCTGAACCCAGCTAACCCAATGTTGTCCCCTCAAATAAAAATGTAATGAAAGAGGATCAATCCACTATTAATTGAATCTTGTTGATAACATGAAGGTTGAGAACATACAATCAACGCCCCATCAAACTTCCTTGCTACCATTTCTTATGCAAATGACTGTCAATTATTCGAGAAATTTTAGCACATGAAGGTTATAATTGTGGATAAACGCTACTTCTCCAAAGGTACAGGAACAAGAACTTTTACCACGGTTTAAGACTGTTTGAGTCATTCTTGATGGCAAATAGATACCAATACTTTCCATATATGCACAAAACTACAAGAAGAGAGGCTTTGTTGCTACTATAGGGTAAGTAAACGAGGTTAATGTCTCCCTAACTTCATCAACATATACTAAAAATGGATTCAATGGGGTTTGCATAAAGGGTTTATATGATCTGGAGATCAATACCTTCAATTTCTGTTGAGTTGCCATGAGGGCCTTCCATTTGAATCTGAAAACCATTGTATCATTGAAGATATTTACTGGGTTTAGAGAATTTGAGTGAAAACAATGCACAAAATGAAGAAGAGGATCCTTTTGGGGAGATCCATAGTTAAAATCATTGAGAGCAGAGGAGGAGAATTAGAGGAACATTGATGAATCGAAGGATTTGGGCATTGGCGAAGAAGAAAATTGTGATTTGAAAGCAGAGGAAAATGTGGAATTGAAGCATGAGGGTTTGGATAATTATGTTTTTGGGAATGAAGGTTGGGTGGATTCATATATGGGGATAAATATTTTATGTGAGAGGGTTGGTGGAAGTGTTAGGAGGATTCCCTTTGACAACCCACTACTCTGTGGTCGATTGCGATGGTTGCTGCTCTGTTGGGGATTATTTTTTGGGGGGGGAGCGCTTGTAGCATGAATGCTAGAATAACAAGAAGCTATGGCTATAGCTCTGTGCTAATGATGAGGTGTCTTGAATTTCTCCTTTTATTTATGTATATGCTTTCTTTTTAATGTTCTTTGAGGCCTACATGCTTTATAAGACCGCTTCTATTCGAATCAAAATGGAAAAGTGAAATTAATAAAGATTTAGTCAAAAAAATTAATTTGTGTTTGAAAATTTGAGTCATGAAATATCTTAGTTCATTTAAGTTTTTTCTAGAAAATGTGCACTAAAGAGAAAATTAAAGTTGCAATTCTGAATTTTGTAAAATTGCATGATATTTGTATCAAGAAAAACAAATTTGTAAATAGTTATTACACCAAGATGATGGCATATAGCTCAGGTGGAAGAGACGTGTAGCATTTGTATTTTCATATGGGATTTTTTTAATCATATCTACAAATGTATAGATTTAGGGTTAAGATGGACCTATGCTATTTAATAGTCCAGTTCAGTTGGGGTGATCCTTCAACTCTGTGTAGACTTGTAACATCACATTGATTATATATGGTGCAACGAGTGCATGGGATATTGAGTATGGACATGAGCCCATAACCATATTAACCTAGGAATGATCAGTCCAATCTTGAGAATGCATATTCCCCTCACCATATTTTCATTCATGTCTTTGAGTGACCATTGGAAATCCAATGATGTTTGAAAGACCAAGTGATGACCTTGAGTGTTTTTTGGTTTAAGAAGGAGAAAAGAGGACAATCCTTCAATCACCTCCATATTCTTTTTTCTCCTCTCTAGATTCTACTTAGGGTACGTTGAATCTTCCATAATAAAAAAATCCAAATGAAAAAATCATAATTGAGAGTGCAATGAGAGTAATCCATTGTCGTCATCATGTACACTTAAAACATACTCATAAATACATGATATTATTTGCTTTAATGGATTTCTAACCTACCAAAAGTATCTATTATTAAAATGTCTTATTAATTTTACTTAAGGTCATCATAAAAAAAAATATTCTCACCAATTTTCATTATTCCATCCCTAAATATATAATTTGGAGAGGAATATTTTAATTAATTTTCTTATATATGTTTGAGTTTTTGTTTTGAGTTTTTTTTTTTGCATTTCTAAATTTAGTTGATATATGCCAAACCCTCCAAAACCCAAAGAAATATTGAGCATTCCAAGAATTCACCATTGAAGTAGTGCCAAAATGACTTAGCATATTTTGATGTGCCCCCTTCATGCTGGTCTGTTCCTTGCTTCCACTCATTGAGGTAGTTTTCATATTAATCACTGATTTGGGGTTTGGGAATTGTAGAGGTTACTAAAGACCAACTAAGGCAGGCCTTAAGATATGTCACAGTCCATAAAATTATGGATGTTTACATCATTAAACTTCGTCCTGATATGCAGCCTGCAAATTCTAGCTTTGAGTGTTTGAAGTGTGGGAATTCATGGTATGAATCCAGAGATTCAATAACTTCCTTGACGATAGAATTTGTAAACCCTTCCAATCATGTTGGCAGAGCACCAAGGAAAACTGAAAAATTTGAAGAAGTGGAAAAAAATGGTGAGCCCTTGCAAATCAGAGAAGACAATAAATGGAGACTCTGAATAGAAGGAAATACCAACGGCAACACCCATTCAAGGTCCTTAGAATGCTTTTGGTGATTTTGGACCTGTCCCTCTCGATTCAAACCCTATAGAGAATTAACTCAATATTTACCGAGGGAACACAACAAATAAATCGGATGCATTATAGAAAGGGTGGTTTGTGAAAATGTAAAGATGGGTAGGCTAGTGTTGCATATTCTTGTATCTTTTGAGCCATGAAAGACAGTAGTTTCAGCAATGCAGCATCCTGAGTTGTTTTATGTCACACTTTAGGAAGAAGCATCGAAACAAATTTAGGGCATTTTGATGCAGGTATTGTAACATGTTATTACTGAAAATCAATTACTATATATTTTAATTCCAAATATAACAATTAGCTTACAAAATCGAAATAGATACATGGTGTACAGGGAAAGATTGCGTTCAGTTTCTTCTTGGTGATTACAAGATCAGATAACTATTATAGGAATTCATGCACGTTGCTAGAAAAAGAAACATATTTGGATGAATTTGATATTGTATAATGGATGGAGTTCTAGAACAAAATCCCGTAATTATCAGTAGTAGACATAAATTATAGCAGTATTTGATGACTGGTGTGAATATCTTCATAACTTTTCATTTTGATGGGCCAGTGAAGTGATAAAAATCAATTAGTGTTATTGTCAAATAGCATATTTTTAAATTTTATTTTGCGCCAAGGGTGATTTTCCACTCCATTGATAGATTAACGCTTTGTTCCAAAATATTAGTATGTATCCATTTAGAGAATACGTGTTTTATTTGACTGGAGTATACTTTTGTATTCATTCTTAACCATGTCTGTTATATATAATATCCAATTGGAACACAGATGAGATAATATTTACTCTCTATAAAAGGGGATAGAAAGATACCATAGACCTCAAATAATACCAATATATGCTCCAAGAAATGACAATATGGTTTAGATGTTATTCTTGCACTCAAAAGGAACATTTTTGACATATCTCTTGAGATGATTTAGTAGAATTTATGACAACATTACTTCTATTTTCTATTAGTTGGCATTGACTAAATCAACTTCCATAGCTTCATTGTAGAAAAGTTTCCTTACTGTCAGATTTCCAGTCGTTGGTTGTGCATATTGTACAATGTCTACATATAGCTGTTACAGTTGACAACTATTTCCCATTTCCCTATGCTAGTCCTTGATTGTTGCAAGCTGGTGGTAGTTCAGGAGTCTGTTTATTTTGATTCAGCAACATCAGCTATGAAATCCCTCATGTTCTTCTTGTAATCAAATTCCTTCTTGACATCACTTGCAATAAGCTTGAAGAGATTGTTGCTCTCTTTTGTACAATAAAATTTCCAGAGAGATAAAATAACAAAAGGAAAGGAGAAATGATCGGTTCTCTGATAATTTCTGAAATTAACCTCACAAAAGTTCTCTGCCTAAGCAACGGGAGGACCTTAAAAAGCGAGAAAACCTCTACATGAAGCAAGGTGCTACATTAAAAAAATAATAGGCAGAGAGAATCTACACATTTTATGTATGCATCATTTGACAATTCCATTAAGTTGGCAACCACTCTTGAATTTCTTCCATGTAATACATCTAGTGGATTTCTTTACACTAGAAGTGTAAGAAAACTCATCCTGTGACAAAGAAAGGTCCCACTGTGTCAAGTACCAAGTTAACAACTATACTCTGCAACAAATTTCTGATACTTTTCTTTACCAGCTCCGATTTCCCAGCAGTTTGTGGTTGTTAGGTGGAGACATGTACTAAATCCTCTTTATATCTAAGTTTTGCAATAAATTAGTCCCCAAAAATGACACAGAAACTTGGTGATAGTATCTCTGTCACAAGTAATTGTATTTTCCTTGAACATACCATGAAAGCACACAACTTCTTTGCAAAATAGTTTAACTATTTTTCTAGCATAAAACATTTTATTCCCATTGTTTTCTTCTACACGTTTACTAACAAATGTACTTCGAAGCAGAATGTTGAAAAAGAGAGTGGCATTCTTATGTGCTTCAATACTCATTGGGTCATCACTAGGAACAAACCTAAGTCTTTCCTGAAGCCTGTCATTTGCTTCTACAATCTCCATGGGATGCATATCTAATGGTTTTCTCATATAAATTTTGAATGTATTTGGGTCGTTCCAGATGAGCCTCTTAAGATTTATAGGCAGAGTCCACGAGTTGTCTCCACTGGGTGCAATTTCCTACTTCTCTAGTTTGATGGAAACTCATGATGGGAAAAATGTCAAGTGGTGTATGGATGGTGATGAAGACAAATGGGCACAAAAATATACTAATTTGGAGGATAAATGTGGATGCCAAATGCCAAGACCGCGGCATGGATAATTCTCCTTCAAAAACTACTAGTTAGCATGAAACTGAGTATTCATCCTTGGAAAAGGTAAACAATGTGGATTCATGGAATTAGTTAAAGTTTTAAACAGGTTTTTGGAATATGTATAAGTACTAGGAAAACTCAACTGCTCTTGTTGGACCATTTACTGGCCATCTTCATAAGCCTGTTAGGATGGAAACACGGCCCTATCAAAGAGATCCATATGGAGTACAAATAACCCGTATTCAATTAAACTTTAGAGAAACCACTTTAACCCATATTTGGAGAGAGATGTTGACTATTTTTAAGTAATTCATTCCATGTTGAAAACTTTATGGTCAATCTTCATTTTTTCTTTTTCTTGCAGTTGAAAACAATGCTTAATTTGGGGCATGGATCTAGGCAAGAGAAGATTGACAAAACAATGATATGAATGCCTTGAGAGACTGTAGTTGAGAAGATGCAACAAGAGGTGGTGATTACCGAGAAAAATATTGATGATCAAGGTTAATGAAATGTCATTTAAAACTAAACTAAGGTTTCACAATTGAAGGTGATTGTTAGTGTACTGACAGTTAACTGTGAGTTTTTAATTTCTATTAATTCAAAAGGAAAAAATTTGGTTCTTAAATGTAGTAAGTTTTTTTATAAAGTTGATTTCTGATGTTCGCAGTCCTTAGTAGGACTCCCTTGATGATTCTTTGTTTCCTATTTATCATTTTCCAATTGACTGACTACTTTTCTTTCTAGTAAAACCGGTATTTGTAGTTTTGTCACGTCAGTTTAAAGTTAAAACTAGATTCTTTCAAATTGAGTTTCATATTTCACCAATTGAATTTTGAAGTCATTGCAATCTGTTCATTTACTATTTTGTTTTTCAACTTCAAATTTTTGCTTATGATTTGACAACTGCTTGGTTGTCATCTATTTATAGTTCTTGCTGTTGATTGTGTACCTTCTTGATTTTTCTATAAATTCCATTTGCAGAAACAAATATGATATAAGTAAATTTATATCGATTTGTGTTACATTCAAAGTATCTTAACACATGTTCAAAAGGAAATATTGGGATACTCTTCACTCATCATTAGCACATTCATGAAAAAAATATCTAATGATGAGCACAAGGTTTTCTCTATCATGCATGTTTTCACTTTTGGATCTTGTTTCGGATAAAGTTATTCATATCTAGATTCATGGAAATTGTATTTAGTAGTAAGTAGGTAATTCTGCAAGTAGAACTCATCTCTACTGCTGATGGATAGCTATAGAAATAATTACAGGGATCTTGTCAGGGGACAACTTTAATAAAAACTATGTATAATATCACTTCTTTCCTGAGACAATATTTTTTCTACAATAGATTAATGATATGTATTTATGGAAACTTGCTTTTAGATCACAACTTTTTCTTTTCTGGCTTGTTTAACTTTAATATTTCATCTTCATGCATGAATTTCTCTGTTCTTGGTAAAATTTTCAGGAATTATTTCTAGTAGTACGTTGATCCTACAAAATTTTGGTATGCATCAAATCCATTCAAACAGGTTGATATTAGTTAACTATAGAGATTCTTTCTATTTTAGTATATGGATCATACTGATATAAATTTAATTGCATTGTTTTATTTAGGTCAGCACTTTGATCTTAATGAAATGCTTACTAATTAGTAGGTTATGTTAAGAGTAATTTCTTTTGTCAACAGAGAAATTTCTAATGATCTTATACTAAAGAAAACATGGTGTCTATGTTGAATGATGGTATCCTTTGAATGCATTTCATTATTACAATCATGTGATAATTGTATGTGCGGTTAACTTCTTCTCTTATAGCTGAAAAACTCTTAAGGAAAGTAACAGGATGAAGTTACTTTCAAATGTCAGAACTTTAAATAATATGTGGGATGTTTTATATGGAGAAGTAAGCTCTCTTTTTGGATATATGTCAATGGATTAATCTATGTCATATTCAAACATGATTTGTTGTAAAGAGAATTTCTTGCAACTAATCTTTTTAATTCATCTTTTGTTTTCCACAGATCAAAGTATGATGCAAAAGTCCTCAGCTCAGTCTGTTGTAAACATGCAATATGGATAATTTTATTCAACAACATCGCAGAGTCAATATTCTGATTTCCAAGGGTCATCTCAAAAACTTGATGTACCAAATTCCAAGGTAAAACACATCTATATCATGTAATACATTGTCTTATACATGCCAATGCAAAGAGAGAAATTTTGCAAAAGGTTATATGCTTTTGATGGTGGGCGCCCTTGGTTACTTGTTTTGTTAAAGATTGGTCTTCTTATTGGTAAAGGTGGAGAAACTATTAAGTATCTTCAGCAACACTCAGGTGCCAGGATTCAGATAACTAGAGATTCTGATGCAAACCCTTTTTCTATGACCAGACAAGTGGAGTTAATAAAACCTCTAGACCGTATCAACAAGGCTAAACAACTCACCAATGATGGCATTTCACAGGTCTAAATATTTTCGTGTACATGCTTTATTTCTAGGACTTATAACTCATCACTTATCAGCAAAGCTCACTTTTATTATAGTTGCTTTACATGTGATAAATTGTGTAGTTTTGCACCTTTAATGTTCAGTAAAACAAAATTTTGTTTCCATGTGATGAAGGCTGATGCAGGGGATTATGGTACACAAATTGCATGAGGATTGAATCCTTTGCATTCTAGAGGGGAGCAATTCCAATTAAAGGTTCCAAATAATAAGGTGGGACATTCTTATATGAACTTAGAGCTTGTGCAATGATTGTTCATTGTTTGCCATATGTTTAGTTGCTACGTACAGTGAATCTTAAAATAATACTTGAATTTTTTTGGATCACAAACAATGATGAATTTATTTTCCCTGTGAATTTTTTGTGTTTCAAAAATAATGTTAAAATCATTTGTATGTATGTATTCAATCTTGACATTTAGTTTCACATATTTTTGGGTCAAACATGAAGTTAAAACAGAATTTTCTTAATTGTCTTGATTGAACATAATGACAAATTTTGTCATATTTAATAGTAATGGATAAGGGTTTGTATTAAAAAGGCTACAACTGAACTGTACAGTAGAGTAATACAAAAATATAGGTTTTCCTAGACACAGATGCCAGTATATCCAAAATGCAAGAAGCTATTAAGAAAGGACTACTAGCTTTCTCTGAGAAGTCCTTGAAATTACTGAAGGTATACATCCATTAAAAGATACCTAACAAATAAACTAATTAAGAAATTTTACTTAAATTTAATGAAAAAAGTGTTGATTATGAACTTCTCCTGGCTCAAATACCTAACAAATTAACTGAAGTAAGCAACATTACATAAATTTAATAAAAGAAGTGCTAATTGTAAGCTTCTCCTGGCTCTTCAATAACCTGGTGCATTTACTGGTGCATTCACTATTGCTCTAATTCAATGTCTTTGAAATATTGAGAGATTGTTTCTTCTTCCTTGGTGTCAATTGGGGTGGATCCTAGTGATGGCAGTTCAAATAGAATTTTCTTAATTGTCTTGATTGAACATAGTGACAATTTTTGTCATATTTAACAGTAATGGATAAGAGTTTGTATTAAAAAGGTTGCAGCAAAACTGTACAACAGAGTAGTAAAAAAGTAGAGGTTTTCCTGGACACAGATGCCAGTATATCCAAAAATCAAGAATGGAATACTAGCTTTCTCTGAGAAGTCCTTGAAATTTATGAAGGTATACAACCATTAAAAGATACCTAACAAATAAATTGATTTAAGCAACATTACATAAATTTAATGAAAGAATTTCTGATTGTGAGCTTTTCCTGGCTCATATACCTAACAAATTAACTGATTTAATCAACATTACATAAATTTAATGAAAGAAGTGCTAATTGTGAGCTTCTCCTAGCTCTTCAATGACCTGGTGCATTCACTAGTGCTATAATTTGATGTCTTTGAACAGTTGAGATACTGTTTCTTCTTCCTTGGTGTCTATTGGAGTGGATTTAGTGATGGACAAGGGTTTAAATATGTTGAGTGTGTACCTTTGTTGATACAGTCAATGGATTCTTTGACTGTCAAGTAATTTTCCTCTAATGCATGTATTTGTCTTCTTTGATGTAGAACAATGTGCATGACTACTGAGTTCTATGAACTGAAAATTTATTCATTGTTATGAACTGTTTTGGAGAGGTAGAGTATAGAGGTTTTGTTCTCATTTATATATTCTTCTTGTCTCTGGAGAATCCTATGAATATCATAAATTGATCTTTGACAGTTCCCACAACTCCTCGGGTAGTCCATGATTCTTGGGAATACCAAGGTCTGTGCAATAAAAATAGAATGGTACCCAGTGCAATGTTTACATTATTGGAGAGGGAGGGTATAGAGGTTTTGTTCTCATTTATATATTCTTCTTGTCTCCAAAGAGTCTTATGAATATCATAAATTTCCCTTTGACATTCCCCATGACTGCCTAAGCAGTCCATGATTCTTGGGAAATGGCCAGGCCTATGCAATAAAAACTAGAATGGGTCAACAATATTGAGAGACTCTATTGTTGTGTTTGATGTAGTTCATATTAGAACAAGGTGTTGTCCAATAGTGTACAAATGCCACCAGACGCCCCTCTTGAGCTGATTGTATTTCCTTGACAACATGGCCAATGACTTTTGCTAATTTTTATCATGTATGTTGTATCGAGGTTGGTCTCCTAAAGATGGAGGATAGATGGTTTTTCCTATAGATCGAGGATAGTTGGTTTCTCTTCTCTAATGAGATCTCGTAGAGATTCTTCTTTAATTTCTCTACCCATATCTCAGCAATACCAAGAGACAATATTTGTTATTTAAAATTTAACGATTTGTGACTCCCTGCTTGAGAAGGGGTCTAGATCCCTTGACTCTTGCTTTTGGAGCCAAATCCCATAGATTTATTGATGTTGGTATGATTTCCTATAATTTTTTCTTAGTTCACTGTATCCTCTCTCTCATCTTGTTGGTATCCTACCCATTTTTCTTGATGCCTTCCCTCCGTCTTCCTCACCTTATTTTCCTGTTTAATTTGGCTTTTATATTTTTTCATTTTTACAACTCCAGGGGCTAGAGGTCTTTTTGAGATGGGATCAATATCTTCTAGATGATCTTATGTCATCCTCCATGATTGGGGTGATTTATTTCAGAAGGCGTGAAGGAGGGGATTCTAGGGGGGTAACTTGAGGATGACTCTTTTACACCAGGTTTGATCACTTATACAAAATATATAGGGTTTGTCTATGATAAGAGTTCAAATCAATTGGGAGACGGTAGGCTTGAGTATAATGAGAGATGAATAGGTGCATGCATAGGGGATTTAGGATTTGGTTGTTGGGAGGTGGCATGGGAGGGAAAAGAAGAGATAGAAGGGATTAAAGGGTGTGCATTTGACTTTGTGGTCATTTTTTTATCAAAGTGCATTAGAATGAGTTATAATTTTGAGTATGTGGTCATTGACATATTTTTTGCAACAAACATTGACTACCATATAAACAACAAATTCTATCTTTTATCTTGTCCTGCTAACACGGTCAAAAGACAGAATTTGGTTCTAAAATGTAGTAAGTTTTCTGATAAAGTTGATTTCTTATGTTCCTAGTCCTTAGTAGGACTCCCTTGATGTTCCAATTATTCATTAGTGCATTAGACTGAGTCATATGTTTTACTATGTGGTCATTGACATGTTGTTTGCAACAAACATTGACAACCATATAAATAACAAATTTTGTATTTTATCTTGTCCTGCTAACAAAGTCAAAAGGTAGAAATTTGGTTCAAAAATGTAGTAATTTTTCTGATAAAGTTGATTTATGATGTTCGTAGTCCTTAGTAGGACTCCCTTGATGATTATATGTTGCCTATTTATCATTTTCCAATTGACTAGCTACTTTTCTTTCTTGTAAAACTTGTATTTGTAGTTTTTTCACATCAGTTTAAAGTTAAAACTAGATTCTTTAAAATTGAGCTTCATATTTCACCAATTGAATTTTGAAGTCATTGCAATATGTTGATTTACTGTTTTGTTTTTCAACTTCATATTTTTTCTTAAGATTTGATAATTGCTTGGTTGTCATCTCTCTATAGTTCTAGCTGTTGATTGTGTACCCCCTTGAATTTGCTATAAATTCCATTTGCAGAAAAAAAACAAACATTGACAACCATATAAATAACAAATTTTGTATTTTATCTTGTCCTGCTAACAAAGTCAAAAGGTAGAAATTTGGTTCAAAAATGTAGTAATTTTT
>LPNX011083608.1:81844-129178 GCA_001517045.1 Pseudotsuga menziesii
TTAATTTCATTCCAGGTTTCCAAGTATTAATATTGTCAAAACTGATACAATTTTTTTACATTGATGAACACCTATACGGATCGTTGTATTTGTTATTGTGTCTTGTACTTTTTGTAACTAATAACCTTCACATGACACAAGAAATAAAACTATGCAATGATCAAAGCAGGTCATTTTTGTAACTAATAACCTTCATGTGGCACAAGCAGTAAGACAATGGAATGGTCAAAGAAGGTAGCCATTTTATTTCAACATGTTAACTGACTAAATGATGTGATTGGATTTTACAGATTGTTGCAGCATGAAATAAGCCTCCTATATTTTACATCATCACTAAATATTTTCCTGGAGGTTCACTAAGAACATACCTTCATAAGAAGGACCCATATTCACTTCCATTGAAACTTGTTTTGAATATGGCCCTAGATATTACTTAAGGAATGAAGTATCTTCATTCTCAAGATATAATGCATAGGGATCTGAATTCAGAGAATATTCTCTTGGGTGATAACATGTGTGTGAAAGTGATTTCTTTTGGGGTGTCATCTTTGGAGTCCCAATGTAACACATTGATAGGATTTATGGGTACTTACCATTGGATGGCACCAGATATTATCAAACAAAATCCATATACAAGAAAAGTTGATGTCTACAGCTTTGGAATTGTTCTTTGGGAGATCTTGACAATGCTCATCCCATTTCAAGAGATGACCCCAATACAAGTTTATTTTGCAGTATCATAGGAGGTATGGGCTTGATGAAAATAAACAATCAAACCCTCATGAAATCTAACTATTGTCAATTGCATAAATTACTCTTTGGTCAAGATGGGTAATAGTCCTTTCTTTGTTTGTTGGTCACATGAATGCCAATTAAATGGATTCTATAGATCTGGGCTTGCTAATGGAACTCCACCTTATTTTGAGGGGATTAAAGTCTGTAGTGGCAATATCATATACCCCACATGGTAATTCAAGATAGATATATATCCTGCATCCAATAATGTAGCAACACCTTGACTTGTTGATTCCACCCTTTCTTGTTTCCATAGTTTTATATGATGAACTGCATTTTTAACAGTCATATATGTCTTGAATTGTTAGCTTTGTAACCCATGGAATATGTTGAACTAGCTAAGTAATAAATCTTCAATGAATCTATCGGTGAACATATAACAAGTATGCCATCTCTACAAAAACACTGATAATTGTGACTTAACTTGTACTTGCAAGCTTGAAATCATGTGTTTTAGACTTTTGAAAAATATTCCTACAATATGCCTACATGACCATAAACAGGAAATGAGAAATGAAATTCAAAATGGGAACTGAACAAGAAATGGGGCTGGTGGGTTTTGGGGATGAGTAATGTGAATCCATCCCCCATCCCAAATTATATTATGTATATAAAACTAATTAGTAATGTACTAAATATACTGTCAAGAATCAAATAGTCCCTCAAGTGATGTTCTAGTGGTTCATCCACTTAACATATTCTATGTAGTCCCAAGCTCGGTCTTATCAACAATACTTGTACATTCAATGATTTCCTATTAAAAGTCCTCAAGCAGCCCTTAAGATCAGTTTTTAACATGTCCATTTTACGTCTTTAAAATGATCTTGTAATAAATTCTTTCTCAGTGATTTGATATTCTCAAGCCTTTAAGCAGTTCACAACAGTCCAAGACGTGAAAAAATATTTCTCAAACAAGTCCAGATCTGATCCTAAAACCTAGTCTGAATATGGTTTATCAAAATATTACAAACAGTACCAAAATGTACTTACATAGGACCGGTATGGATCCTTGATCATCCTTGGTTCATAGCCTTCATTTCTTGCCCTCAATTCTCCTTTTTGCTTCCTCACATCTCTGCTACTACGTTTGCTTCCTCAGACTAGTCCTATTTACCTTTGATAGACCTTAGTCTAGCTTGTATTTATACACTTTTTGGATGACTTATGGGGACAACACGTGAATATAATTAGGGCCAACATGTCCTTGTTTGAGCCAAATTTTTTAGCTGACTTGTGTGCTTATTCAAACGATTTAAGTATCTTAATAGTTTTGTCTCTTCCACACATTTTGTAGATGGCCAGCTTGTGGCTCTTCAAACCAATTCATGATTCTTGATGACTAAGTTATACTTTTGACTATTGTTATATTTTTATCATTCAAGCTAGCATTATATTAGGATATTAAACTAAGAGAATAACATACACATCAATAAACACAAGAGACAAGAGACACAAATAATTTTCCTCGTGGAAACCATAAAAGAGAAAACCCCACAACTTCATCAGAGATAGAATGAGCACCAATGGCAGCAGTAAAACCTAAAAACATAAATACGATCTCCATGGCTTCTCTCTCTCACTCACTTGAGAGAGATACTTCTCTCTCACTCGTGTGCCCCAATGAGTGAGTGTGTGTGTGATAAATAGAGAGGCTCACTCTCTATTTATATTCTTTCGTTCACTTAATGTCCACTTTAACATGTTGACCCCACTTAAAAATTAGTTACTAGAGCCGACATCTCTAGGAGAGTCTAATAACCCTAGTGCCCCACAACTGTGGGGACCTTTCCCTCCGATCAACAAGGAGGGTTAACCTTGACACAAATGTGGGGACTATTTCCCCGACTTACAATGGAGGGTTAACCTCAATGACTTTAAATGACTTGTTTACATTATTGAATCTCCAGATCGGAACATCAGGGCATGACATGACTCAATTACATTACATATACTTCCCGAAATAAACATCAGGGTACAATACATAAGATATACAAGTGAATACATTCCGAAGTTACAAATACATCAACACTCCCTCTTAACTAGGAAGGTATTCTCTCGACACAATTTATCAACAGAAGTCTTCTTATCTGTATCATTTGGATCATCACCAAGTCATATTCATATTCAATTCATCTTCATCATCAAGTCATCTTCATCTTCAAGTCATCGTCATCATCAAGTCATCACTATATATGGATCATCATCAAATCTAGATCATCATCATCATTACTACTTCTGCTATCTCAATCAAATGGTGTTATCTATTCATTCTTCTTGTCACAGGAAGTTCTACAAAGCCATCCCTTTTTCATGTTGGTTGTAGGCCTAGCCTCCATGTAGGTATTCCTCAACGCTTATATCTGACCCTAATTCAGAATGGCATGCCCAGCACTTAAAATCTGACCTCATCTTGTCAGATAGGCATGCCCAGCACTCACATCTGACCTCATCTTGTCAGAAAGGCCCACCACTCACATCTGACCATGTGTAAACACATCGTGCCATAATGGCTCAGCACTTATATATGACCATGTGCCAACACACCACATTGGAATGGCTCTGTACTTACATCCGACCATGTGAGAACACACCACATCGGAATGGCTCTCAGTCCCAGACTGAGTATTCGTGGTAACTAACCAGGTGCCTTCATTCTCCCATAGAATGGAATTCAGCACTTATATCCGACCATGTGTGAACACATCATGCCAGAATGGCTTTGCACTTATATCTGACCATGTGTAAACACATCGAGTCAGAATGGCTCTGCACTTATATCTGACCATGTGTAAACACATTGTGCCAGAATGGCTCTACACTTATATCTGACCATGTGCAAACACTTCATGCCAGAATGGCTCTCAGTCCCAGACTGAGTACTCCTGGTAACTAACCAGGTACCTCCATTCTCCCAGAGAATGGCATTTAGCACTTATATCTGATCATGTGGGAACACATCCCACAGTCACCTCAGAATGGCTCAACACTCACATCTGGCATGGAAGGAACCAATCCTCTCACCATGATAGAATGGCTCAGCCCTTACATCTAACCATGGAAGGAACCAATCCTATCACCATGTAAGAATGGCTCTCAGCCCTAGGTTGAGTATTCCTAGTAACTGACCAGGTGCCTCCATTCAGAGAATGGCATTCAGCACTTATATATGATCATGTAGGAACCAATCCTACAATCACATCAAAATGGATCAGCACTCATATATGACATGGAAGGAACCAATCCTCTCACCATGATAGAATGGCTCAGCCCTTACATCTGACCATGGAAGGAACCAATCCTCTCACCATGATAGAATGGCTCAGCCCTTACATCTGACCATGGAAGGAACCAATCCTCTCACCATGTCAGAATGGCTCATGGACTGATCACTTCCCCTTTGGAGGGAACCTAGATCTGGAGAAAACTAGGCTTCTCCATGAAGTACTCAAAATTCACTCTAGCCAATGGCTTCGTCAGCACGTCGGCTATCTATTCGTCCGTCTTAAGATACTGGAGCTTCATTGCTCCTCTCTGCACCATATCCCTGATATAGTGATATTTGATCTCAATATGCTTCGACTTGTGATGGAACACCAGGTTCTCAGACAAGTTCACACAACTATGGTTGTTGCAATATATACAAGTAGCATCCAACTGGAGATCAAATAAATCAGACAGTAGCTTCCTCATCCATACTGCCTCGCAACTAGCTGAACAAGCTACGACATACTCTGCTTCAGCTATACTTAGTGCAACATAGGACTTATTCCTTCTAAACCAAGAGATCACACATGATCCCATACTAAAGCAGCACCATGAAGTGATCTTCCTATCGATGGCACTGCCTACCCAATCTGAATCAACATAACCCTCCAGGTTAATCTTCTGATTCGCCTCATACTTGAGCCCATAATCAACTGTACCCTTCAAGTACCTCACTACATGCTTTGCAACCATCATGTGAACATGTCTCAATGTGTTCACAGCAAATCAAATATCTGGTCTCATATTTGTCAGGTAAATCATCTGAGGATACATCGTAGCGTTAACCATCTCTGATGAAGCATTACTCAATAGCTTTAGGTTCGATGCCATAGGTGTGGTCATACAGTCCATCATCCTAAACCTCTTCAGGATCTCTACTGCATAATTTCCTTGTCCACCCCTCCATGCCTAGAACATAGTGCATCATCCCCAAGTCCTTTATCTCAAACTCGGTAGCAAGTCTTCTTCTTGAAAATTTAATGAGTTCCTATTTTCTGTCAGGAACAAGTCATCGACATATAACAGGAGCATCACTGGTCTTCCACCTTCAACCTTGAAGCAAAGGTTGGAATCCTCTTTACTCTTAGTAAAGCCTAGATTCATTAGTAATCTGTCGATCCTGTCGTACCATGTCGAACCTAAATAGCTTCTGTAGTCACTCCCTCTGAAGTGAAGAATCATACTCCCTTTGTCTTTCATACTCTATGCACTGAAACATTATGTACTAGAGTGACAAGTAGCTTTCTCTGCTACTAATATTCTATGTATCCATCTAGGGTCACTGGATACCAAGATCCTCGATTTTGAACCTTTTCAAAATTTCTTGTCGCACCTATCTATGAGCTTGTCATCCTCTATAGGCTTTCATCTTCAAACTTGTAGCAAAGGTTAAGATCTTCATCAAGCTCATCATGTATTTTTTATCTCATGGGTGTCTTCTGAGCTCGTACAAGGCCTTCTTTCATTTGCACACATGATTCTACCTATCATGTGTCTTAACTCCCATTAGCTGCAAATGTCTCTTCGTAGTCTATTCCTTCTTTTCATGAGAAGCCTCGTGCTACGAATCTTGCCTTGCACCCCACGATGTTTCCATCTACTGCATGATGGAACTACGAACTTCCCTTCATGTATCGATACTGCATCCTAGACATCATTCTTCTTGAACTAGTCTTCCCTTTCTTCTTGGTTACTTCTTCATAGCTGGAAGGTTCTACATCAATGATGTCATTGCATTCATCGTATTATTCTTTATCTGTCGTGACTTGTTCTTCGGAAAAAATCTCATCCTTCTTTTCTTGTAGGTTATTATGTACGCGATCTTTCCTACAAGTCAAATGAATTAGTTGTATGGTTCGAAACATTTCATAAGGCATATTCATAATGGAAAATTCTTATGTATAAATATATGATCATGCAACTATTTTAGCCAATACAACATTCATCCATATCTCACGGAAAATTTTCTAGATTCCTTCCATCTCTACCAGGACAACATTGAGATTGTGCACTAATCCAATATGTCAGCAAAGAGGTTTCATTCTAGATAAGCAGCAATGGAGAGTTGTATAGCACCATGAGCTACTTACTCATCACATGCATATTAGTAGTATACTGTCATTAATGAAATCATTATATCATGCATAATACATTAATTGAATATAAACAAATGCATAACAAAAAAAATATTATGAAATGACAATTGAATACTTATCTTTATTTGTTTCATGGGTAGACTCCCTCTTGAGCATTCAGCTTCGTCATCTTCTTCATTCATCATTTCTTATCCAAATGCTAATATGGATAAGAGTTTCTTCAGGAGTTGAGTCCTTTGTATTCCTCATCGCTTGAGGGATCTTCTTTGGATGGTGAGAGTTTTATCTTTAGTTGCTCCCATCTTCTCTTCTCTTATTATGATTCGAGCTTCTTCTTCTTCCCAAAATCTGCTGAAAGTAATCACTTCCTTCTAGCACACATTCCTTGCATGAATGAATCCCATGATCCTGGGAGGTCATTCAAGGTGGTTATCACAACTTCTGCATTCTCCACTTCTTCTTCTACCGCTTCAAGTTGTTCTTTGATTTGAGAGACCCTTGTAAAGTATGACTATATGGTCTCTGCATTCTGGATCTTCACATTCTTCAACTGGTTTCTTAAGGTCATATTCTGATTTATGTTCTTCCCTTCAAATAGCTTGGTCAAGGAATCAAACATCTCTTTTGGTGTCTTTAGGGAAGACACTTGTGATATAAGGTGATCCTTGATCGAATCAGCAATGATCTTCTTGGCTTTGACCAAGTTCTTCTTAAGTAAGGCTTTAGCCTCATCTCCCTCTAGAACTGGAACCTCTCTACTTATGTAGGTGTCCAATTAATTTTCTTCAGAGATATCATATACCTCCATGCTTGGAAGTTATTAACTTCACCAATCTTATCATCAATCTAATGTGATAGATCACTTTGAAATGAAAACCTCAAATGAAAATAGCAAAAGATTAGATCTTACCGATTTGAGGTGTATGTCCTGGTTCCGGAGCTAGCTGATCTAGGGTTTGTCAGAGAAACCTTAATTTTCAAAACTTGGAATATTTAAGATCTAATTGGATAGAAAGATATATCTCTTCAAGGTGAGCTATCCAATGTACTCCTTTTCTGAAAACACTGGAGGGAAGCTCCCGAAATAGGAAGCCCTAGTTTTCCAATTTCTTCTACAAAAATTCCTGATACTGTTTCTGCGGTATCTCCATGATTACTGATCCCCTATGTCTAAAACTTTGCATTGAGTTATCCTCTCCTATCCCTATTCCAACACCACAGTTTTCATCAGAATTGGTTTCACCAATTGGGACTTATGAGTGTTTTCCCAAGGTGACCTATTTTAGGACTGTTCAGCATAGTGAAGTTGTACGGACTGAAACGTGTCACTATTTCATCTTCGGGGTCTAAAACTTCTACCACAAAAATTAAATTCCATGCCCTTTATAGAACATCCTCATAAATTTCATGTGGACCTTTGTAGCCTAAGATATAGCAATTCACCCCAAGTGTCATGTTTAGGGATGAATCTTGGAAGAGCCTGGAACCCTAACTTGGAGGGATCATATCTCCTAGGATATAGTGAATCTGACCCTAAAATTTGGAACAGTGTAAATCAATATTTTAGCTTCAGCCTGTGAAAGTTTTAGCTCCTAATCCTTCTCCAGTCCCGAGATATAACTAATGTAACAAAACATATCAGTTTTAGTATTTTAGGGTTTTTTTGGCCCGGAGTCAAACTAGGGTTTGAGTTTCCTGGAGTTATACCCAACCAAAAATATAATCCTAGGTCTCTAAAATTCGATTTTGATGATGAGATAAATCCTATGCTGGGCTCACTCAAAAATTCCTCTTCTATAAAAATCCCTAATTTCCTGCACCAAAAATTGAAAATGTCCAGAATCGAATTCTACTTTGACAGAAAGATGCGCCCTTTAATGGAGAGTCATCCTAGCATACTTTTGCTGATGGATTGTGGAGAGAGACCCAAAAAGTAAGAATCCCTAGCTTCTGCAGCTGGACAATGTGGAGAGTCATCCTAGCATACTTTTGCTGATGGATTGTGGAGAGAGACCCAAAAAGTAAGAATCCCTAGCTTATGCAGCTGCACAATGTCTTCTTCTCATGTTAGCTCTGATACCATGTTAGATTTTTATCATTCAAGCTAGCATTATATTAGGATCTTTAACTGACAGAATAACATGCATAGCAATAAACACAAGAGACAAGAGACACAAAGAATTTTCCTCGGGGAAACCATAAAGGATAAAACCCTGCAAATTCCTGAAAGATAGAATGAGCACCAATGGAAGCAATAAAACCCAAAAACATAAAGATGATCTCCACAGCTTCTCTCCCTCTCTCTCACATGAAAGAGCTATTTCTCTCTCACTCATGCGCCCCAATGAGTGAGTGTGTGTGTGATAAATAGAGAGGCTCACTCTCTATTTATATTCTTTTGTTCACTTAATTTCCATTTTAACATGTTAGCCCCACGTAACAATTACTTACTAGAGCCGACATCTCTAGGAGAGTCTAATAACCCTAGTGCCCCACAACTGTGGGGACTTTTCCCTCCAATCAACAAGGATGGTTAACCTTGACACAAATGTGGGGACTATTGCCCGACTTACAATGGAGGGTTAACCTCAATGAATTTACATGACTTCTTTACATTATTGAATCTCTCGATCGAAACATCAGGGCATGACATGACTCAATTACATTACAGATACTTCCTGGAATAAACATCGGGGTACAATACATAAGATATACAAGTGAATACATTCTGAAGTTACAAATAGATCAAGAACTATGTGGTCATTGACATATTATTTGCAACAAACATTGAATTCCATATCAAAAACAAATTTTGTCTTTTATCTTGTCCTGCTAGCACAGTTATACTTACTGAGCTACCCCTCAAAATAGTTTATACCATGCTTATGATTTTTAGTTTATACCGTGCTTATTTGATTTTCTTTAAATTTTATTTTATTTTATTTATATATCAATCTGAACATGGTTTCTTGCCTTGATTGCAAGTTAGTGGTTGTTTAAGTCACCTTTGAATAAAATGATCACATAATTATTCATACTTATTGTTAGCAATCAAACTCAAAGGTATTGTTGCTAATATTTTATCTCATTTCATTTTCATTTGTCTAGTGGCTAAGAGTACTTACAGTTAATGCCAATTCTTCTTGATGTGAAATGGAATTATTTGTATATTTCTTTTTACTATTCTATTTACATTTTATGTGATGATTTTCTCCATTTTTTCATCCTTTGCTTCTATATAAACTGAAATTTTCCTTTCCATGACATCATCCACCACTATCTTCAAGTTACTTATGAATTTTCAGTCAAATTCAAATATCTTGGCATGACTCTAGATGACTCGATAGATAGTTTAACATTAGATGCATGCTTGTAATTTCTATAAATTTTTGGTATTTTTTCATTTTGAATCATTCAAGCATACAAAATTATGATTATCAAGTTACTATAGATACATAATGGCTTACATTGTAATAGTCCTTCAAGTCTTTCAAATGCATTTATTAAGTGAAAAAAGGACTTTAAGGACTAGTACAGGGTAAGCCATTAGCGATCTATAGTAATGTAACGTCCTCGACCCTACGACTGGAGAAGAGGACGCTACCGTAATACTATCTACCCGAGAAGATATCCCCATTAACATGAAATGAAAATTGCATTGAAGTAATAACATGCACAGATGCATAAATGTTTAACACACAGCAGAAGCACATCCATTCCATTCATTCACGTGTTCATTGTAATTCATTATCAAATGTAAATGCAGAGATTTAAACATAGTAATACTTATCTTATGAAGAATCTCATCCTGCAACCAGCTATGTCACTGTAACATCCCACCCAACCATAGGCTAGTGTGCTCATCAATCTCTCACCATCACTGCCACCCCCAAGCTGGGTATGATTCCCCAAGGAAAAGGAAACTAAATAGTCTCACACATAGCCAAAGATAAGTCAAAACTCAGTCAAGCCAAAGCTATGTTTGGGTTTGTCAGACTTCCAAGGGGATGGAAAGGCTTGTTTTCTAAGCTAGTGAGCTCAACCATAGAGCAATGGACACCTACACAAGATACGACTTGGCTTTCCCAACACGTACACACCCAACACAAGGAATCATTCCCTTCTCTGCTGTACAATCCCTCAAGCTATGCATTCCCTTCCAGTCCTATTCAGGATGTGCAGTAAGGAATAATCAGCCCTCAAGATCTCTCAATAAGGCTACTCATGCACTAGGTTTATCAAGTAGTTTACCTCTTCCACTCCTAACTAGATTCAGACCAAAACACAATTTCATACACAACAATTACACAATTTCGGGGTTGAGGAAAATAGTTTGGCAACAAAATGAATTGCTGAGGTGGGTGGAAACAACCGCCTAACAGCAATTCGTATCCCTAGGACATTTTTTCCCTAACATGGCCAAAAACGAAATCAATACACAATAATTACAGTGTTGGGCATAGACAAAAACGCCCTAGAAGCTAAAATCAGAAATGGTAAGTGGGTAAAACAACTCCAGGAGTTAAAATCAATTTTTAGCTTGGAAAATGGTGGAGAAGTGCAACAAAAATTGTGGGTAAGGAAACCCAACCATAGATCATTACAAAAACAAAATTCTCAGCTTCAGGAAAAGGAAGAACGATTGCCCATGTGAGGGAAAATACACACAGCAAACCCAAAAATGTGAATGCCACACACAGGAAACTTCCAGCCGTTTGAGAGAGCCCCAACTTTGATGACTAATGATGAGGAAAATGCTCAGCAGCTCCAAAATCGTGAATGAGAACACACAGCAGAAAAATCATGAAGGTAAAAACAGCTCCTCGGCTCTCTGCATGAGAAAAAATAGAGAATGTGGGTGTATGGCCAAATGGGCATGCATTTTGGGTGTTTGCTTGCCCCAAAAGTCAAAAATGGGTTTTCCCCAAATTCAAATTTCCTTCCCATACTCTTCCCATCCCCATGCAATAACTACTTCAACCAATTTCTGCCAGAATTAAATGATTGGGTGAATGAGACAAGAAAGGTAGTTGACTGTTTCATGGGTTCTCCCTTTGACATTTCGCTTTTCCCCATTGGCCCCAAAGGTTAAATATTTCCCCCTCCTTATCCTTAGGAAATCATGCCCCCATCTCTTTTAATGTTGCATAGAAATAGCTGGTTGTAGGTATTTTAATTAAAATGCATATTTACATGATGCCAAAAATTATAATCTGTCAGATAGCACGATATACAATTGGCAACGATTTTAATCACTGGAACATAAAATGTTAAATCAATAGTGGGGCCTTTTCCTTTAGCTCCACACCATGATTAATTACAATATATACATCATATACATTTTTAATGCAAATGGAGTCAAAACCGGGGTGTTACAAGTAACTTGATAATAAATATTTTGTATTCTTGAATGATACAAAATTTGTTTAAATATGATCATTATCAAGTAATAACAACTTTTTAAAGGGTGCTGGCTCAATGGTAGAGCATCTTCCTAGTTATAGGCAAGAGGTTGGTGGTTCGATTCCTTCATTCCCTATCATAAATTTGTGACTACAAAAACGACTAAATTCACATATATACAACTATTAGTAGCTAATTTCCCGTATCTTATTGCGCGACTAACATTTAGTCGTATTTAGCTTAGTCATTAATATGCTATCATCTAGTAGTTTATTTAGTCGTATATTTGGTCATTAATTGTTGCAATCGGTGACTAAATCAGTGACTAAATCCATGACTAAATCCGTGACTAAATTATTGACTATCAATGACTAAATCAATGACTAAGTGAAATACAACTAAGCTAGTAAAGCTATAAGATAGTGGAAGTTAGCTACTATTAGTCACCAACTCAAAAATAGTCATTTATAGTCGAATTTTAGTCATTAATTTCTCATTTTGTACTAGCGCATGGTTTGGGGTTGTTTTGCATAGATGGCATAAAGGTCGGTTACGATAGATGTACAGAATTGATAGAGTATGTTAAACCCTATTACAACTACAAATATTGGTTGTGCTTGGTCCAATATACACAAAGTGTGCACAAATATTGATTTTCAACAAATTAATTACAGCTGAAAGACAAATATCAAAATAAAGGAGCATTGTTGTACATTAACAGAAGGCCAAAATCCACGAAAATATTACAGGATTTATAGACAGTACACAACTAGGGTCTACAAATAATCAACCCAACTCCATATTTGAGGGGGCTGGAGGAAACTGTGTATTGGTATGTGCCATTAAATTAATAGCTGTAGGGGAAGAGTTTCTTATTAGTTCTGATTTGAATCGAGTAGATACAAACACGGTTACTATGGGACTGGTACATCCAACAATTTACCCAACCTTTTATTAACTAATTTAACTTATTAAGAACTTTTCGTTAGTAAATTGTTATAATTTTTAAAAAAAAATCTATATTTACTTCGTAGGGTAGTGATCGAGGAATCTCCTAGTAGCTGGTTAGAGGACTACAACTTGCTCGAGGCAACAGGTATATTACATCTTTGTAATAGTACAAATATAATTTGAAAAAAGAGTTTTTTTAATTGTTTTTTTATGAGTGTATTCATTTGGTTTATATAATGTTACTTGTATATTTGTTGTAGAGTATTGATAGGGGAAACCACTAAGTTGTTGATCAAACTACAAGATCCTCGGGGTAACAGGTATACATGATTGTAAATGTAAAATTTAAACATGTCAAAATGTTTTCTTATTATGTTGTTACCGTGAGTATTTTGGTTTCGTTTGGATACTCTCTTTTCTGTGTTTTTGAAGAGGGTGTTCTAAGGGGCACCTCCATAGAAGTATATGATACCAGAACTCCACTAGTACAAAATGAGAAATTAATGACTAAAATCAGTCTATAAATGACTAATTTTCAGTCGGCGACTAATAGTAGCTAATTTCCACTATATTATAGCTTGACTAACTTAGCCATATTTCACTTAGTCATTAATAGCTTGAATTATTAGTCATTGATTTAGTCATTCATAATCAATGATTTAGTCACATATTTAGTCACAAATTTAATCATTGATTTAGTCACTGATTGCAGCAATTAATGACCAAATATACAACTAAATAAACTACTAGATGATAACATATTAATGACTAAGCTAAATACGACAAAGATACGGGAAATTAGCTACTAATATTCGTAGATATGATAATTTAGTCATTTTTGTAGTCACAAATTTATGATAGGTCACAAAGGAATCGAACCACCAACCTCCTACCTATAATTAGGTAGGTTCTCTACCATTGAGATAGAACCCTTTAAGAATTTTTTATTGCTTGACAATGATGATATTCAAACAAATTTTGCATCATTCAATCATATAAAGTAATGATTATCAAGTTATTAAGTCTGGAATTGGGTCACCAAAGTTATAGACTTAAAAAATCACAATTTTTACATACAAAAGCATGTGTTGCACTTCAAACCTTTGTCTTGAAAGCTTTGAAGCCAGGGAAGAATGAGCTAAATGTGTTATCGTACAAAGAGTTTATGAATCATTAGTATGTACTTCAAGGGAATTATTCTTTGCAATTTAGCCAAAAAACAAAATTAGTGAACATACTTGACTCTCTTAACCCAAAAAATCTATTAACAACAAACTAAATCACAAACATAACAGATAGTTTGAGATTTGAATGAACGAAAAGAAAAAAAGAATGATTCAATTATTGTCTACTAGAAGCCAAAAAGCAGTTAAATGGATTCTTAAGCATATCACTATAATCCATCTATATACACACAGAAGGCTCCAGTGATATAGTGCCTATCACATATACACTTGTTTCCTTCTAGAGGAAGGACCTAAGAATACAAGACCAACTACACTCATCCAACATACTTACAGGTGAACTCAACTTGTCTACAATCATTTCAAGAAATTTAGTATCAACTAGCCATTGCATAGCATCATCGGTATACATATGATCATCTGCTCCAACTAGATAATTAAAATATGTATATAAAATGAAGATCATAATTAGACACGTATTTTGAACCAAAATTGGAATGTCTGCTCAGATAATAAAACAAAGAAGTAAACATTATTTGCAGCAGATTATGAAAACATTGATATTTGTAGCAAACTAAATAAACAAATATATTGCAACAAACTATTGAATAAATGAGTGAAAAATATCACAATAAAAAGATGTATGCTAGATAGCAATCTACAAACTGCATAATTATTACTATTACAACTTACTAGTAACTAGTATTTATGATAAACTAATTCCTGAGCTTGTAAATTTAATTCCATATTTTTAAATAGATATTATAAAGAACACATTATTGCAATTTTAATATTGGGATCTTGTACAACAAAACTATAGAATAAGTGTTAATATTGATCTAGTAGTTCAATATAGAAAAGAAACATTGACTAGAAACAAAAATGAACTAAATGAATCTATTAAAAGAGCACATCATGACAGATTTGACCCAACAATATATCAGTAGAATTACCTAAAATTTGAAGTGCTTAGCAACAAGAAATTATAGAAACGAGCATCTCCAAGCTCAAGCTGAAAGCAACCTACCTCCTCGTCTTCTACAAGTGTCTTGAATATAGCATCAATTTCACAGGCAAATATTTCACAAGAAATAAATGGAAACATGCCAAAGAAATAACCATAAATTACTATTTGTAAAGAGAAAAATCCAAGAAGGTTAATAGAACCACACATGATGTAAAATCCATATATTCTCCTTCCATCTAGGCAAAGGAAAAAATACCAACAATAGGTGAGAAATGGTAGCTACTTGAATGCTGTTCTATTGTCTACATCCTCTGGTGGTTGTTCTACAATATAACACGGCATTTGTTGTACCTGTGGCCTATATTGAATGGCATAAGATGGTATTTTGTGAAATAGCAAACTCTGATAGTTAACTAAAATACTAGGGACTGCAAGATCATTTTATAAACCCTACACTCATGTCTATTAAAATCTGGGATTGCTTGATATGAACTCAATCTTAAAATGAAAACTTGTATTTTACAAATCCTTTATAAAGTTGACAACATTTTTAAATTATTTCATGAATTATGTTGTGTGATCCAAACACAGTTAAAAGTAGTTACCTTCCTCCATGATTCGAAAGCAATTCAAACATCTGAAGGCGCTATCATATTAAATGATGGAACATAAAAAAAATGCCATTAATAATGGTCAAACATGTGAAACTTATCCTTAATATCTCGTCTTTTGCAACTGCCATTGACTCATCGGGGGTAATCTGAATTTTAGGCCTCCCAAACAAACCCTCCACATGCCTCTCAATAATATTCACTCCCTCTTTGGACCTCATTGTAGCATACCTCTACAAATTTTCTGGATCAAAGGACATAACGTAAGCCCTCAACTTACATGGTTTAGTCCCTATCTGACCAAATACTATTGGATTGAAATCTTGAGATGCAGGACCTGCTGCACCAGCCATTACAGGAACAGTTACTGCAATTGTTGCACCACCTTGTACAGTTGAGTTATCTTGCCAATTTACACCCTCTAATTCTAGGTGGGTGCTAGTCAAATGCTNTGCTGCCCCAGCCATTACAGGAACAGTTACTGCAATTGTTGCACCACCTTGTACAGTTGAGTTATCTTGCCAATTTACACCCTCTAATTCTAGGTGGGTGCTAGTCAAATGCTCAACATCAATTTCTTCACTTGAGGAAAAAGGAAGTATCTTCATGCTCTTCTCTAGTTGGAAATGTTTTTCAACCCTTCTCAGAAAGTATCCATACATGACGGATGCTGCATAGACCTACCCCACTCGCAACTTACTAACTTCAGAAATAATGTTTGAGTTTGAAACTACACTTCAATTTCCCAGACCAAGAGACAAATGATCCTTTATCATCTCAACGACCTCTATAGAATGGACAGCTTCGAGCTCTGAGTCCTGATTTGGCCATGTATCTACCTTCCTAGAACCAGGAAAAGGTAGTAAAATTGTTGGGATCAATGAAACACCTTCATCCATGGATTTCTGAACAATGAGAGCATAGATGATTTATTCTAAGGCCTTGCGTCTCTCCTTAACTTTCAATTCCACAATTCTCCTAAACACCAAAATAATTATGTTTGGAAAAAGGAATATAATCATATACAAAGGAAACATCTGTTATAATAATAAAGAATAAGAATATCTGGATCTAAAATAGCATTCTAACGTTGAAATTATGGTTGCAACTTGTATAATACAAGGTTTGTGCTGCTTGTTGAAGGATGCTCCTGCTAGGCATCAACATCTTGATCAGCTACAAGCCTCTCTAGATGTTGATCGATTGCAACTTGGAGAAGGTGAGGATGGCTCTTTAGAATCCAAGACAAAAATTGACCAGTTGGAGATTCCAATTCAAGGGGAAAAATACGGCTAGAGATTTTTTCTTGGTTTGCATCAGCTCTATCATACAAATTTATTTTCCCAGTGTTGAAAACTGCTCTATATATTGGCTTTCCTTCGTGATTTAAAACCAAATGACAACCCTGAAAACAAAGGGAAAACTAACATAATCATGTTGCATGGTGATTTTAAACCATAAAATTGAAACAACATAAGAAACCAATGGAAGATATTTGCAGAAACATTGTGGTAGGAATGAATATCCAAATCCTGTAATAAGTAAGACAGTAGAAAAGAAGTGATGCTAATTAAATCAGCCCAGGAAAACCAAAGAACACATGCAGTACATAGTAACTTCCTTCAGAAAAGGAGATTCAACTTTTAGAACAAAAGAGGAAACCCTACCAACAACAAGGACATAGAAGCAGCCAACTTTTAGATGTCGTTCATTCTCTTTACACTGATTCAATATCAGCAATATTATATCGATTTTCCATTAGTAATGTAGAATGTGTATAGAATCTACTGTCTAGATATCATCTCTAATGCATATGAGCATATCCTCTAAGTTTCCATTAGAGAACCTTCTTATGTTTTTCCATTTATTTCATTCATCTATGTATGGTTATTTCCAGCAGTGTTCGTTTCCAATTGATCTAATGAGAATCTTTCTAGAAACTAGCAGCAATTAATTGGAATATGATTGCACATAATTACTTCTTAGTAACTGTAAATTGGTTGTAGCTTGAGCCATTGCAAGGAAACGTTGTTACCCTCTGTTCAAATTCCACTCCGTGATATGACTTATCTTAGTGACCCAATTTTTGTTGAGCTATATATGATCTATTCAGACTTTATTGACCTAGCCTTGTGCCCTGAAGAATCTAGGGTTTACCCTAGAAACCATCCTCTGAATTGTGGGAAATTTCCTGAGAGGCTTCCCTAGGATATATTACCTAGAAAAAGAAAATTACTTGGGAGCAGTTATTCTATAGAGGGAGTACCACCCTCTCTAAATAACAAATAAGGGAATACTCATTTAATCGCTTGGCATATGTAGGCATTTGCATGATTTTCCCTGGGCATAGTCACTTCTCTAGAAGAACTTACAAATCATGAAAATATCCAGAAAAGTGTTCCAATTAGATCCACAACAATTTATTATTGATAACATTATTTGACATCAATCTCTCCTAAAGCATACAAAATATCCTTGGAATTTGAATGAGATGCAAAGCACTCCGGTCTAGAGATCAGAAATCAATTTTTAACGGCACAAAGATGAATATTTTTACCCATGTTTCAAGTGGAAGGATAAAAGGAATATGCAGATAAACGCATCTAGATGAAAGACATCTATTTTGCTAGAATTTGGAACATCCAACACTGTTATTTGGATATATTAGAGTACTTCATAATAATATGAGACTAGTTCAAACATTGATAAATTTTCACCTAAACTTTTGAAATTTTAGGCAGCACACTTTGTTGTTATGCCTACACAAAAATTTCAAAATTACATTGAAAATAAATTCATGATGTCATACAATTTCCAAGCAACATCCAATAGCTTCATGTTATTTTCTTCATTTTATTTGATTGTGAGCTAGTGAGATTCAAATATCAACCATGAGTTTACACTTACTATATGCCATATTTTCCATGGCTTGAAAAACCTTTACCAACCATGTTGGTAAGAAGGCATGATTCTGGTGACTCTGGGCATGTTCCAGATCACCTCTAGGAGCAGGAAAATGGTAAACCTTAAAATCCTACAGTCACCTTTGTGTTCCCTAAAGAGAAAGTAAGCCCTGCCATATGAGTAAGCTAATAGAACTTAGAAGTGTTGGAAATGCTTATGCAATGCATTTGAAACTACCCATATCCAAATTGAAGAATTACATCCATTAGGTTTCCTTTACATTTTGGAGGGTAACAAGCTTCTGAACATTGAAGATAGACAGATATTATAGAGTCCTTCCAACAGAAGAACTCTGTCTACTAGGTTTCTTTTTGCATGATAGGACAGAATCACCATGTAAACAACAGATTTTTCAAAAACATATATTTTTAAATCTCCTACTAGCATAAAAAAATGAGCACATCAACAAAAGGCATGATTATGAGCCATTCAGAAAAATTGTTTCTTTATCAGTGTCATTTATGACCATAGAATGATGAATATCAACCTCAATCTGAAAATGAAAATGATTTTTTTATAACTGTATCAGTGCCCATGCGAATGATGAGTCTGGAATCTGAATGGTGAAATCAGAATTGAATGGCTCATAACATTGCCATGTATCATGAGGTAATCCTGAGTTCTTAGTTCTGATTAGACATATCATATATTTCAAATCAAAACTGAGAACTCTGGATTACATCACGATTCATAGGAGCTAATTAATATGTCTAATGATAAATGGAAAATTACAAATATTGGGCTTATTATATGAAAAGCTCCAAGAGTCCAAAATGAAGAACAGGAAACATGTAAATCTATAGAGTCAATAATAATCCCAATGATAGTCTTCAACCTCCACATCCTTTAATGGAATGGAAACGAATTTCCCCAACTGATGATAAGAAGCACAGGCCCCTATGACCAGGAGAAGATGTAGAGCCAATGTCAGGCTGCAGCTCAAAGAGCTCTTTAGAAAAAAATTTCAAATATTAACAAGAGATCTCTATCATCAAGAGTTTGTGCATCTAGATGAAAAAATTCAATGCTTAAACTTTTTCCATCCAGTACGAGAAGTTTAATTTCTGCACCAGCACCAAAAAGTGCCACTGTAAACTGCTTTCCCCAGGAGGCATAGAATAAATAATTTTCTATGCCTTCATTATATATCCAAAAATACTCCATTTGGGATTGTGACCTAAAGCTAAAAATGAGCATGATGGATGCAAATATGCTTGTTGTTACGTAGCAACTACATCATATCCTAGCTGGTCATATCTAGAAAACATGGCCAGGTTTTCATCCATATAGAACAAAATAATTTTTCTCCAAGCCACACTACATGTGCTAGAACCAAATGGAGACTAACTCCAGCAAGTCGGGACATGTATACCAAGTTCATGCTTGAGACACAGTTCCATTTCTGTTATAGCATCTTTACATATCACCATGGATTTGGCATTGATGCTATTTGCCCAGCACCATTTGTTCCTACTGAATTTTTGTTTATCCTCCTACTCCTTGTAAACTAAAATAAGAGTAAAAAGGGTCTCCATCTGGATGACAGAAATGAAGTTTAAACAATCATACTTTGATTTTTATGCCTCTGTACCAAACCTACAAAATATTTTTCCTACATTTTCCATTAAAGCTGCAAGTACAAGGCCTTCCCTACCCAAATGCTGAGATAAGCTATCCAGAATAGTCTTTCCTAATCGAGGTTCTACACCCAGTTTGACGAGATTCAAACCAGATTCAATTAATTTTTTTAGGCCTTTATGGGCACAAACCACTGCACCTAACTGGACTAAATTTTTAACAGCTACAATTATTGCCTCATGGCCTAAGGTTTGAACAAAATCAAAGGATTCAAGGTCTTGGATACCCAAAGCAAGAAGTTTTAGAAGGGCGGTGCCTAGATGAACTCACAGGATCTGTGGATCTCTATGGGGTGCCATAGAATTAAACTCTTCTTCTATGTAAATACGGTAGAATATCCTTGGTTGGGTGAGACCTACATGACAATATGATTGAGCAGTTGCACTCTGGATGATTTGGCCCACCCAAAGCACATTAGTACCAGTTTTGGGTTCAAACCTGCTCTTTTTTTCCATGCCAGAGTCCACAACAAATTTGACCCTAGGCATGGTTAGAGATGTCTCTGCCACATTTGTCACAAAAATAATTTTCCTTAAACCCTGAGGTGCATCTTCAAATACACGCCTATGTTCTTCCTTTGAAAGCTTTCCATGCAAAGCAAGTGTCAATGCTGAAGGTTTCTAAAATTGTTCTCAAGCCCACTCTACTTATACTTGGGAAGTTAAAATTTCAAGAATGGCTCCTTGTTTTTCTCTGGCGAGAATCTCAGAAACAAGGCCTTTATCACTTGAGTGACATATGAAGGAACACTCAGTTCGGCATGCTTCATGGTAGAGTTTTGCGAAGCTTCTGAATCATCCCTCGCAATGTACTTAGTATCTACAGGAAAAAAATTTCCAATTACATGGAAGATGCTGCAACCACCAAAATAATATGATAATGTATGTGCATGTTGCAAACATTATGATAAGCCTCAATTATAGTCTCTTGAAAAAGAATCTTTTAAGAAATGATAAAAGAAGGTATGTGCTTAAGTTGTGCTCATGTGCTTCATCTACTATGATGCAGTCGATATCTTCCAACATCGAATCTAACATAAATAATTGGAGTACATGGGCAGTCATATAGTTAAAATTTGCTAATGAACACTCTCTGGGAGTGTATGTAGTGAAACAATTAATAGATTGTATGCCTCCATAGCATCCTTTTCATTCTCCCACAACTCTTTGTTGTAGATACATTGCGGCAACTTTCCTAGGTTGTGTGCATACCAAGGAACCTTTCATGGAAAAGCCTAAGTCTGCAAGATACTGCACCAAAGAAGGAATGGTGCATTGCTCCATATTTCTACTTCCCACCCACCTTTATCTTCAGATATGAAGTTGTGAGCTTAGAAGGACATAGACCAGTGAGGGAGGAGTGCACTCACGGTCTAGATGGGAAACACACAAGTCAAGAAAATAAACCAAACTTCCTATCATCCAATCATTGTGAAGTCGACTCCATTCTAAGGCAATTTTGTGGCTGTTATGAGGTTGTTCTGCTGGTTTCAGAGGTCACAGTTATATATCTACTGCTTTAGGAGGTCGAACCCCTCCATTATTAGTTACCTTCAGTTGCAAAGGGGGCATGACCAAGTAGTGAAGAAGAGGACACACATTGGATGTGAAAATCTGTTGGTATTTACTATTATTTCCTAGCTTGAGGAGGTCGTACCATACAGGGAAATAATTTATCTCTTTTATCAGTCATCTACATTTCTCCGTGGCTCAAAACATGACCCTTTTAAGGGTTGTTTCCTTATTCAAAAAGGGAAGCAAGCTAGAGGAAATACAGAGGTCAGGGAAAAAGAAATATCATACCTCTTTATTTCAGTTTGAAATTGTATTTTAGGTCAGGACTCGTAAGATCCAAAACCAATTGCTCTGCACAATGGGCATTATTTTCGTCCCTGCGTTCAATATAACCAGTAAATGCAATCAATTTTAACCATGAAAGAGGGTAATCATCTTACCTTTATCTCTAACTAATGAAGATTAGTCTATTGCTACCATGGAATTTAAAATAGCAGTTGTGCTCTTCATATTCTCTTCATAAATATATTAATTAGAATCCAACCCTAAAGTGACTGCAATCTTTGCAGGGATTTTATTTTCCAAATTCTTTTCGCTATATTATTGTTTTTTATTTTATCCAATTGTTTTCATACATTTTTAATTAATTTGTATTTCTATCAATATAGATGAATATAAATTTAATTTTTTAATATTAATATATTATATAATGTTAATATATTTATATATGAAAATCAGGTTATATTAATTATTATATGTTAAAAACCTATTGAATTAGATGAAAAATTATTATTGTTATTATTTTAAATTTAAAAATGACGAGAGATCATTAAACTAGGAGGGAGGATTTTTTTTATTAAAATAAAAGATATTGTCATTCATGTAACTAGGGGCGTCAAGGGGGAACTATTTAACTTTTTTAGAATAGACATGACGACGACACTGATGGGTAGGTGTCAATGACTATTTATTGATTGACACAAATTTTATATATTTCACTGTCAATATCAAAAGACTTTAACTTTCTGAAATTTTAACTAATTGACGAGAGGTTTAAACAGACTCGGAATTTGGAAAACGAAATATGAACATGATCGATGAGATTAGCTAAACTGAGTTATACCAAAATGAAGACATGAATATACATAATGCAAAAAAAATTAATCTACCAATTCAACTTAACCATGACATGACAACACATGAAATATAACTTGCACAATTAAAAATGACTAACATAAATGACTAATTCATATTCTTCTAGCTAGTCATTTTTTATGTCATGACTAAATTAGTCGTTTATGTTAATCACTTTAAACTCTGTTACTTATTATCTCATCATATTTGTTAACTCGTGGCTAAATTAGTCGTTAATTTTAGTCGTTTATAGTTGGGTCAATCAAAATTACTCATATTTAGTAGTAAATCACTTGAAAACCTGTGGTGACTAGAATTTTTAGCCACGCAGTCACTAACTAATTCTTCATTTTGTACTAGTGCTCCCTTGAGGCAGAAGGTATACATCAATGTAATTGTATAAATTAAATATGAACAAATAGTTTTTTTGTTGTTTTTTTCATGAGTATATTTGATTAATTTAGATAGTGTTATCTATATACTTGTTGCAGAGTGTTGATCAAGGAAACCACCCGACTATTGATTAGAAGAATGTGTCCTCGAGGCAACAGGTATACCTTATTGTAAATGTACAATTTAAATACATCGAAATGTTTTCTCATAATGTTGTTACCTTGAGTATTTCGGTTTCTTTAGATATTTTTTCTATGTTTTTTATGCAGGATGTTGTAAGGGGAACCTCTGTATCAGTAGATCGGGGAAGGTTCCCTATAACCATTGATCCGATGAGTAGACAATCCTAAAGGAAGAAGGTATAATTCATTGGAATTGTACAAATATAATATGGAGCATGATGTTTTTTTTGTCTTTTTCGTGTGTATATTGGTTTCTTTCTGATAATGTTTTCTACTTCTTTTTGGTAGGGGGATGATCGAGGCAAGTCCCCAGTTGTGTATCATACAACAATATAATTGAGGCATCAAGTAAATTTAATTGTAATTTTATGAATATATCATGATCAATATGTTTTGTTAATATACTTTTTTCCTCATTCTATTGCTTTTACGTCAGTAATGTTTTATATATTTTTGTTGCAGACCACTAATTCGGCGTTTGAAACAACATCATAGCAATAAATAGCTTTAGATGTGGATGAGTTGATGTGTGATGTTGGAATTGGTTCTTCAGTAGACCCGATTAAGATGATAGAGAAGGACTTTAAAAAAAATAATGAGGATATCTTTCGTCTGTTATTCATTGTGCTGCAGACATATTGATGTTTCGGTAAAGAGATCGTATGCCTTGCAAGTAAGTTGTGGAATCTTGAATTATAATATAAATTCATTTAGTACATTATAATTTCTACTTGTATATGATGGTGAACTTATAAAATATGGTTTGTATTGCAATATTTTCGGTGACCACACACTAGTGGTCAAAAAGGTGTTGGCCCTAGTGATGCTCATGGAGATTCATCACATGAAAAAATGAATCCACATACATCTTATGTGCCATTGTTTTCGGCTGAAAAGTCAGCAACACAATCTGCGACACCCCTGAGGCCAGTTGTGAGTGTACCAGCTAGTGATCGACGCACACCAGATCATGCAGAAGAAGGGGTCAATGCAGAGCATGCTAGTATTGATATTACTGAAGCAATATTTCCTGGATCTTCCCATGTCTTGGATGAAGATCTCATTCCAATAAAGATAGAGAATATACCAGGTAATTATTATGTATTATTCAAGTTAGTGTTTATAATTTGATTGTAATATAGTGATAAAACATTGTAGTACAACTAATGATGGCATGATCCTTTTGCAGGAAATGACATTTTTTATAAACATCTAAATGATTTGTCCTTGGAGATATTTTGTCCCACCTCCTGTACAAGGTGGGATAGACAAATTTAAAATTTAAAATATGAGCTCACTAATCTATTGGTTGGCCCATTTAGCAACGAGACCTTTAATAGAGTCACGGTCCTAAAGAAGGCTACACAACATATAAATATTGTCCATGACTAATATAGGGTTCACCTAGAAAGGAACCCTAGGTATGAGTTCCCTATGATAATTCCATCTAGAGAGTGGAAATCCCTAGTGGAAGATGGAAAGGAGAGGGCTCTGAGAAAACAAGGAAAGATACAACCAGGCACAAGGAGGTATGCAATACTTTCCACAATGTAATTCTAAACCTTATTATTATTAATTTATATATCAAATTTTGAACATCTAACATATTTCAACACTTTCATAGGATGTCTCACACATCAAAGGATACGAAGGAAAGACAAGAAAAAATTGGTCAACACAAGCTTGGGCCTGGTGGTTATTCGAATTTGGAGGCATGAATTGTAAGTATCGAAAAACTAATAATGCATCCAAATAATAAATTGAAAATTATTTTCATTTTATTGCACCGCAAAAGATAAATTCATGACATTATGCAAATATGTAGGCCGACTGATTCAAGGAAGTTCCAACTAAGGAATACTTGAAGCTTGGCTTCCAGTATGACTTTGGAGCTTTTGTTAAACTCCAAAAAAATCTTGTCTGGGAAAACACAGTCTTTTGGTGATCTCCCTTACGCATAGGTATATAAAATCTATATAGTTTAATGAAGATTTATTACTTGTACAATATATTTGTTATAAAAAAATTCCATAAAATATTGACTTTGTTTTGAGGAGGAAAGCAACAATCCAATCAATGTCAAGGTTGGTGGATAACAACCAATCAAATATCATGCTTCGAATCTTGGTAATGAATTTATTCAAATGCTACGTCAATTTTAAATATTGCATTGAAGATCGTGAACATTAACTGTACTTTTCCATGTTTAAACAGGAGAGCATGTAGAGGGTCACACTGTATAGGTTAAGCCTAGAGTACATGAATATTAAGTACATCATATGGCCACATCAGGTAAAAAAATACCTTTGTAATTCTTTTTTAAATGAAATACTTGTCGTTATAATACCAGAATATATCAATGTAACATTTTCAAATTATTGCAACAAATCCGAACCCCTTGCCCCAAAATCCACGACAAGTTTTTGAACCACCAAGAACTGATCAACAAGTTACAAATGCTCATTTTCTTGTTGATTTTGTAAATAGAAAGGAAAATAAAAAGAAGTGACTGAAGAAATATTGTGAAAATATTTTCAATAACATAGTTTCATGCATATATTTTTCCGTATTGGATGAATGAATGGTTTAATGAATGTTTTCTTTTATTGAATGAATGGTAAATATTTCTTTATGATGAAATCTGCATGTTTTCATATTTTTGTTTTCAAGTACATGCTTTGGATATGGGGAGTTGAGAGTGATGTGAGGCGGGAGGGAGGGGCCATCAGAGCTTCCACATTCACGTGGTTGGTCTTGTTGAGTAGATATTATTAAATTGTTCTTGATGTGATAAATTTGAACCATATGAGAATCTAGGAGCATTAGTGAATCTCACAAATCAAATTTGGTGCAAAAACCAGCAAAAACCATGAATTGAGAAGTAATTTACACACACAAATGTGAACGAGGATAGATTTTAACAAAATTAAACATTAAAAAGTGTTATTATCAGGTTTATAATACATTTGGAAAGTTTCGTGAGGCTTTGGAAGCCCAATGTGAGTGTACAATTCAAAATTCCCAAATTGGCATCAATCCCCCCTAGGTGGTCCAATCACGCCCCAAATCAGCCCAAATAGCCATGAATTACTGACTAGACATGGGTTAGATGATGTGGGTAAATTATTACACATTGGCATGCGTGGGTGTGTAAATTTGGGTGGTTTAGAGTCGCAAGGTGGCATTAAATGCACAAAATCAAGCAAACAATGGACAAAATCCACCTCTAGCGCTCCTAGTCAACCAAGTTGTCCAAATTCAATGAATGGGAGTGAAAAAAAATGATGAGGGCACACATGTGGCTGTATTACTGATCTTTAGTTCTCATGTGGGTGTGAATTCCCCAATTTGACTTCGCATTTGTCCAACTAGGCACCCCTAGTCCACCACATAGTGTATTAATGCAAAAATGCATTAAAATTGACTAAGTAGTGTAAATAAGGTACTAATGAGTTGGATTAATATTCTAACACCCTCCCTTAATCCAAAAACTAAGTACAACTCAAAAAATTATGGAGGCCTTGGAAACAATGGCTCAAGTCACCTCAATTACAATTCAGAAAATTTTATTTGCCCATATAAATCGAGGAAAAGAAGAAAAACCTCATGGGACAAAACCTTCCCTCGAGAATGGACATGGGACTGAAACCTACAATAAATTGCATAAAATCACCATCCTTCACTCACCCCAAGAAAATATCTCAGGTAAGTGAAGGTCTTCTCTGTGAAAACCTTGGCGAAAATATTAGCAGTTTGCTCGGTGGATGGGCAATACTGCAATGAAATCACCCTATCATGCACTAAGCCTCGAATGTAGTGCTGATAGATCTCAATGTGATTTGTCCTCTACCTCTAAACTGGATCAGTAAATATTTTGATGGAACTTTAATTTTCCACCCAAACGTTGGTTGGAGAATCAATTGTGACACCAAATTCCCGAAGAATTCCCTACAACCAAACACATTGTGTAGCAGCATTAACTACTGCCCTATACTCGGCCTCTGCTGATGAAAGTGAAATAGTGTTTTTTTTATTACTTGACCAGTAAATGGGACCTTCAACAAGAATAAAGACAAAACCTAAATTTGACTTCTTGTCAGTGGGATCTCCATCCCAATCCGAATCAGAAAATCCAGCTAGTTGAAGTGAGGAACTAGATGTGTAGTGCACCCCAAAAGTCTTTGTACCCTGGACATACTGAATAATTTGTTTGCTTCCCTCCAATGGAGCTCATGTGGCTGGTGCATATGTCTTGCTACAACACTTACAGCATAAGACAAATCAGGTCTTGTGTGAGTGAGATAGATCAAGTTGCCCATTAGTTTCCTGTAGAGTGTAATATCCACCAATGGAGAAGGGCCAAATTCATGCATTTTGATGCCAGAAAGAAAGGGAGACTTGGATGCCTTACACTCGGCCATGTTAAACTTATTTATTAGGTCTTAAGCATACTGTGGTTGACTCATCTTGATGCCCCTTTCACTTTTCTCAATTTCCAAGCCCAAAAATTGCCTTAGCAATCCTAGGCCGGTCATGGCAAATTCACTATGCAATGATGACTTAATTGAACCAATTGAATTGATGCAGCTACCTGTAATGAGAATTTAATCAACATAAATAACAATAACCTAAAAAATACCATCATTTTTCTGCAAATAAACATTAGGTTCTGATTTGCATCTATTGAAACCAATAGAGAGCAAAAAAGCATCCATTTTTGCATACCAAGCCCTGGGGGCTTGCTTGAGTCCATACAATGATTTATTCAACCTACATACCAATGAATGATCCTCTTGGAAACCTTCAGGTTGGTACATACAGATATCTTCCTATATATCACCATGCAATAAATCACTTTTAACATCCATGTGGTGAACTTGCCAACCCTTACTAGCTGCCATTGCAAGAACTAGTCCTGTCCATCTTTGCAACCGGTGAAAAGGTCTCTGTGTAATCAACACCATGAACCTAAGAATATCCATTAGAAATTTATATTTCCTTATGTTTCAGATATTAACCATCAGCATAAATTTTGGTTTGGAAGACCCACTTGCATTAGACAAGCTTCCTCCTGGGAGGAAGGGGAACCAATTCCCATGTCTTGTTCTCTTAGAGGGACTGAAATTCTTCTTCCATTGCTGATTTTCATATTGGGTCAATAAAATATTGCTGATATTTCTGAGGATCAGACCCAATCAGAATATAACATTTCTCAGCAAGATCACTATCACTTGCAAATGAAGAACTACTAGTTTGTGATCTAGTCTTCCTAGGCTCATGGGGATTGCCTGCCAATTCCCCTGCAGCTTGAATGATTTTTTCAGCCCACTTGGGCCTTGATGGTGAGTAATATATATCAATATCATCTTCAAATATGTTTATATTAGACATATCAGAAAAATCAGAGAATGTATCACCACTTACATCTTCAAATGGTTGAGGAGAGGAGCGTTCCCTCAGATGCAAGCTCGAAATCAAGAATTGGCTCTTCTTCAAATTTCACACTTCTTTCAACAAATGTCTTACAAGTGGAAGTGTCAAAGAGTTTGTAGAATTTAGTATCCTCACCATACCCAACCATAATGCACTCCTTGCTTTGTGGTTGCAGGGTCTTCATCTTTCCAGAAGGGATTCTAGCCCATGGTCTAGTTTCGAAAATCTTGAAATTTGAGACATTTGGCTTTTGGCCAAACCATGCCTCGTAAGGTGTCTTTCCTTTTACCGATTTAAATAAGGCTTTGTTTTGTATGTGTTCAGCAAAAATAATGTCCCCATCCCATATCTTGGGACTTAAATCCCTTTCTTCTATCATGCAAGTGGCCATATCCTTGAGAGATCTATTCTTCCTCTCGGCCACACCTTTTTGTTGTGGTGTGTAGGGAGTTGAGTGTTGCATCTGGGTTCCACACTCCTCACAAAGGTGCTGTAGGCTATTTTTTACATGCTTCTTCCCATTATCATTCCTAAGGACTTTAATCTTATGCCCACTCTGATTTTATACCAATTCCTTCCAAATATTCAAGTCTTCAAACAGCTCAAACTTCAATTTGAGGAATTACGCCCAACAAATTCAAGAGTAATCATCTATGAATGTAAGTACATACCTTGATCCACCATTTGATGGAGTGGAAAATGGACCAATCATATCTGATTGTACCAACCGTAAGTGGTTGTGTGGCTCTCCTTTCCTTCCCCTTCTCATAGCTTTGATCTGGATGCTTCCCAACTACACACCCAATGCATGCTCCATTTGATGATCTGATTTGTGGAAGTCCTTCCACCATCTCATCTCTATGTAGTTCCTGGAGGTACTTGTAGTTCATGTGACCAAACATCTCATTCCATAGCTTCTAAACCTCATTTTCATGTGAGAGAAGTGCTTGTTCATTGGAAGTGGGGAGGAAATTAGAAAACTTGTACATCCTCTCATGGTGGTATGCATACCCAATTGCAATGACTTGGTCTGTTGAGATTTCTCAAATCTCTACCATGTCTGGAGTGAAGGTCACTCTCTTTTCCTCTCCTATATGGTTCATCTGATAGACTGACAGCAAATTCGTTGCAAGGTCTGGTACATACAATACATCACTGAAGTAGCCATGCTCTAAGTCAATCCTCCTAATTTCCTTGGTCTAGATTTATGAATCATCCCCCATTCAAACTGTTGGGCCAGTATTCGAATCCATGGAGGAGAAGAGATCTCTCTTGGATACCATGTTCCTGGAATCCCCCAAATCAATGATAAAATATGAAGAGTTAGAGTTACCTTCTACCAAAGCATGACATTTCCCCTTGTTGTTATTCGAACTAGAGGTGCCATCCTTCTTCCTTGCGCTATCAGGGACTAGAATGTTGTTCTTCTCCAGCAGTTGCGCCATCTGGTCAATGGTATTTTTCATGCATGAGATATCTGTATTCCATCCCATATGGAAATAGGTGCATTTGGTCTTCTCTTTTCCCTTCTTGTCCTTCTCCTTGGAAGTATTCGAACTTCCATCACTGGACTTGGGTTTTTCTGGTTTTTTCTTCTCTGGCAGCTTCAAATTCTTGGGCTTACGCTTCCCCTTTGAGGAATTCGAAACTCCCATAGCTAAGGATTGATCCTTGGTCTTGATGGTTCCCATTCGGACTATATTTTCTTGCTCCTGAGTGAGTGACTCCATGAAGCTAGCTATACTTGAAATTCTCTAGTCTCAAAGTGTTAACTTGTTGGAGTGAAATGTGCTCAGAAAAACTGATAAATCTGGCCCCAACTTCGAAAGAATTGACAAAATCAATTGGTCATCTTTCTTATTAATGCCACATTTCTTCAACGGCAACACAAGTGGCTTAAACTTGGTGAAGAAGTTATGGATTGTGTCAAAGTGCGCTAGGCTCAAGCTGGTGTCCACGTAGCTCATCAATTTTCGCAAACAATGTCTCTAGTTTTACCCGGACCTCATTGGGTGTTGTCAAAATGTCAATGTGGAACAAGATATTTCTTGATATGCTCATACACAACAAACCATATGCCTCGTCTAATCTGTTGAAGTACTTGGCTTTCTCAACAGCAGAGTTTGGCTCCACCTCAGTGCCCATGGTAACTCTGTAAATCTCATTGGATCTCAACTAAATCACCATCACTTCCTTCCAATAGAATAAGTTGAAAGGTGTTAGAAATATGTGGGTATCTTCCATTTCTCCCTGCGTAATTGGTGATGAATTTTTGTTGGATGTCCTACAAAACAACTCGATTTTATCTGGAATTTCACTAAATATGCAGCTCAAGACACTCTAAATTGATATGCAACTCAATAATATCCAATAATCTCTGATACCATGTGATAAATTCGAACCACGAGAGAATCTAGGAGCATTAATGAAGCTCACAAATCAAATTTGGTGCAAAATCCAGCAAATACCATGAATTGAGAAGTAATTTACACACACAAATGTGAACAAAACCAGGATAATTTTTAATTGTATAACATTAAAACATGTTATTATCAGGTTTATAATGCATTTGGAAATTTTTTTTAGGCTTTGGAATCCCAATGTGAGTGTACAAGTCAAAATTGCCAAATCCCCCTTAGGTGGGCCAATCACGCCCCAAATCAGCCCAAACAGCCACGAATTTTTGACTGGACATGTCTAAGATGATGTGGGTCAATGATACACCTTGGAATACATTGGTGTCGAAATTTGGGTGGTTTAGAGTCTCAAGGTGGCATTAAATGCACCAACTCAAGCCAAAAATATACAAAATGGGAGCACATTCAACCAAGTTGTCCACATTCAATGAATGGGAGCACACCAGCAATGATTAGGGTGCACATGTGGCTATTTCACTGAGCTGGAGTGATCATGTGGGTGTGAATTCCCCAATTTGACTTGGCATTTGTCCAACTAAGCACCCCTAGTCCATCACATAGTGTATTAATGCAAAAATGCAATAAAATTGACTAAGTAGTGTAACTAAGGTACTAATGAGTTGGATTATTGTTCTAACACTCGAAACAAAGAGGAGCTAAATGAATGGATATAGTGGTGTATTTATACAACCCACTCGTGTGTCATCTAAATTTTGACAATTTGGGTACATTCCTGGATAATTCATTGAGTGAAGACCTTCATATACTTGTTGCAACATGTACACTGCTAGAATGTAATATTTACATTTCTTATTTATAATGGAACTAGGATGAACAAAAATTATTACATCTGTTAGATTAATTAAAAATATACTAATAATATTTGTAATATCATGTAGTTGTGAGGGACCATGCTTGAGGTCTTTCCATCCAAATAGAGAATCTGGAAAGGATTCCAATTATAAATCTCTAGGTTTAACAAAAGCACAATTAAGGGTAATTTCAATATGCCACCACTTCTTGCAAACAGGATGCTAGTTTTTTAGATTTTCCAATTCTTTTTATTATCTTTATTTCCCATGATTAATCATATTTGGTGCAGGATATATAAAACTTCTACTACCTATGTTGTAAGCATAAGAAGAAACAATACATCTTGATAAAATGGTATGTTATTTAAAGTAACACATTGTCTTATGGACATGAGTATATTCATTTGAACATATGTAATATATATATATATGACATGGTGTGTGGTAGGTCCCATATATAGCTTCATCCTTGGGGGGTTTCAAGATTGGCACAATGGTCATATAGACCTGTTTGACTGGGTCACTATACAAATTATAAAACTTAATGATCAACGTGATGTTGTACAAGTTTTGAAACCGGTATCCCTTGCTCTACATGTATGACATATTGTACTAGTTGTCCATATTTTTCTGTAATAATTGTTTTAGGAAAATTTCATTAAAAATGCTATGCATATTAGGACAATTCATACTAGTGATGGAATTATCTATTATTGTTAAATTAGAACAAATAATTTGAAGAATAATAGCTAGTGATTTGTGTTGAAGGTGTCCAAAATGATGACAAGAAGAAAATTCATTTCTTATTCTATCTTTTGCTCATGTGGATCACATTCTTCCTCATATTTAAGGTCGTAGAAATGTTATTAAGGTATGGAAGAAGTTTAAAAAATTATATGAAACCTCTAATGAACTTTAAAATTTATTTCTGTAAACCTCATTACCAACTTCTAGCATTTTGTTTAGGGGACATTCATCATGTACATGATTATGTTATACAAGCACAAGTTATCTCCTTATCTTTACTGAGTACTTGATGTATTTATGCTTGAACCTTCGTCACTTGTAGTTACAGTGCACTAGTAGGGATTGTTGTATATTTCCCTATTGAATTGAGTTGTTTATACATTTTTAAAGAAAAATGTTGTTTTCGTGTGTCCAGATTCAAGTTCCACACATTGAATCAAAATCATGATAAAAAATCATGTATAAACGAATAAGTCTTTGTGTGTTGTAGTTGGGCATTGGTTAATCATCCAATCAACCTTTAAATTCATTTATATTATTGCAACATCTTAATCCATTTGAATTGAATATACCGAGTCAAGTTTTTAAATTCTAGGTTGAATTGAGTTAGTCATACTCATTGTGGATATCTAATAAGAAATGTGAATGGATTTCATAATAAGCAACATCATTTTTCTTGTTATACCACAATAAAGTGGCTCCTTTCAGGGTAGCCACAAATTATTTTAGTCTTTGGGTTTCATTAGTAAATTTTTTACTTAAAATATAGATCACAACTTGATATATGCAACCCTCCATCAATGGTACAATGAAATGTTGTTAGTTTCATCAAGCTAACTTTGGGGAAATGGGTAGTTCTATGAAGCTGAGAAGTATCCATGTTAGATTTTATTGGTGGAGATAGAGGAGGAGCTTGAAAAATAAAAGGAACTTGATCTAAAGATGTGGAGGGTTGGTTGGTCCACATCTATTTCACTTGAGTCATGTGTTTAATTTTCAATACTATCATTTAGGATTTATAAATTTAAACATAAATTAGGCCAAACTTGTGATAAGTGCATCTCTTTCTTTCTGTTTGTCAATTGAGTACATTTAGATATTTATGTCTTTCTTTATTGAATTAATTTCAAAGAAAATTGAAAAAGTTGGATATATTTATTGGCTTTTTGTGCAAAACCACCGTGAAGAATTTAAACCTTTTGTTGAAGATAATGTTCCTTCTAATGAATTTTGTTGAAGTATGCAAGAATATGTATCATGGGATGGTCATTTAAAAATTCAAGCAGCATCCTTGGTTACCCAAACACGCATTCACATTCACCGGGTATTTTCTTTATTTTCTTGCATCTAGTTTTTGCAAATTTTATCTTGGTGCTATGATAACCCAATGTTTTCTATACTGATTTCTTATTGAAGAAATTTGTTTACTTTACAATTGAAGCGACTAAAAAACTATGAGTTGTTAATTGGTGTGATGTAATCCATTACTTGTGGGGTTGGTTTTCAAGAAACTATGGACTGCAACAACCTCTATTAACATGATATTGTTTTTTATATGCTTCAACATATGTCAACTCAATGGAACATATGCAACTTTAATAGAGTAGGTATGTGCACCCTCCATTTGTGAGTGTGCTTGATTCTCCTTGTTCTATCAAAAAATTTCATGCTTTCTTACAACATAGAAAATAATGCTTGATTCTCAATATTCCTTTATCCACTGAATGTTTGTAGTCTTGGAATGTTGTTAACTTGTTTTACATATTGGGTATGTAGGAAGACTATAATGGGTGGTGCATACAAATGGGCACCCAACAAGTTGAAATTACTATCAATGATTTCTTCTATGTATTCTTCTAGGGTATACATTGAATGGATCCAACAAATGGGCACCTGACAAGAAGAAAATAACTATCAGGTCTTTCTCTTCTTAGTCTCTCAAAGTATACATGGTATTGAAACTTGTTTGGGTTAGTCCATTTTCTTGATAATTATGAGTTATGAATATAATTTTTTTAGATTAACTACAAATGGGGTAGCAAGATAAGTGTACTTGACTATGGAGAAAAAAAACTTGGTTAAGAGAGCTTGATACAAATACATACTAGGTGATGAAGAGTGAGGATATGTTTTGTAGATAATTTATATTGAGATAATAGTCCCATTAACACAAAAATGAATCTTAGTTACATGAGGTCTACAAAATTTTAGTGGTAATGAGTTGTTACCAAAATATTTGGGAAAATCCATCCCATAGTTCACCAATCGTTAACAAGAAAACACATCCTATATTTAACAATATGGAACATTTCATAAGAACATACAAAAGATTGGCATTATGCATGTGTATGCCAAAAAGGTTAAAAGACTTTGATTGTGAGAGATGTATAGATGTTAATTTTCATTTTCCTCTACTCTGAGACTAAAATGTTGAAATTGAAATTGAATGTAGGGAGAAAATTGTCAAAATTTTGAAGAGACATGTTCATATTTATTTGCAAGAAGATAATTTTACAGTTAACCCATGAAATGGGTCGTGAATTTAAAAATCATTTGGGTTGAAATGAATATTGTATATTGTATTTTAAAGCTCATCGTGTCTCTGTGTGATTTATTATTGGTTGATCCAAGGTGTATTAAAATTAACACGAGAGTTTTCTCATACAAGGCCTGGTATTTTGCTCATACCAACTTGTAGAGAGTTTCTAAAATTCAAGCTTCTCTAAATGACATTGTTTTAACCCTTGAATATCTTACTTTTAAGGCCTTATTAATTTTCTTATTTCTAAAGATGTCCTTGAAAAACAGGATGCAATCCCTCTAATATTTCATAAAAGAAATCTGGGATTTCTAGCACATGAAAAAGTGAAGTGAAGCTTAATACTGGGAGGAGGTACCTCCAACTTTCCCCTTTGCATCCTTACCATATTGAAGTTGTTGATTATGAATAAGAGGAGTGGGTATATCCATAAAATCCTCACTCTGCACTATGTGTGAATGCCATTTAATGAATGTTGTAGCCAAAAAATTCCTAAATGAGTGGGTCTCTTTCTCTCTTTTAAATGTGTATGTGTTAAATAATAAACTAACACTCAAACTCTCCTACCTTTTGTACTGAAATTTTCTTGAGGGTTGTCTATAACAAAGGTTGTCTAGTAGAATTGCATATTATTGGGATTCAAATGTTGGCAATTTTTATGTTTCCTTCATTTTCTATGGATATCTCTTTCCCTAGTGTGGCGGCCTTGCCATATAGGACTTCTCCATTCATTGTGTTCAGTTCTCAGTGGTGACAAAGGGAGCACTAACAAACTACTACATCCCCCTCAATGGTGACTAGGGTTGTTACAACAGCTCTCTGTGGTGGTAGACTTTGCTGAAATTCCATGTTGGTGGTTTAGGGAATAAACAACTCACCTGAAATCCCATGGTGGTGGACTAAAAGCTATATAAGTAGCCTAGCATATGGTCAAGGCTAGAAGTAGTTGGTTGCCATAGACTTGGTGGTGACTTCAGATAGAAGAAACAGACTGCTACCTATCACGTTGGTGGTCATAGAAGTAGTATTTTAAATATATATATATATATNTTATATGACCATCTATAAAGAATTTTACGTTAGTTATCTGACGGGTCTATCATCGGATATCATTCCTTCTTGATAGGATTGGGGGTCCAATATCCGACAAGTCTATCATAGAATATTTGACATGTATGTGTCACATATTCGACTTTATATTAATATATTTGTGATCAGATATCCGACCATTTCATGTCGGATATCCGACGAGCCCATATTTCTATCAGCGATCCAATGAAAAACAATTGACGTTTATAAAATCCAAGTCTTGTCAGATTTTCAACAGATTGATGTCGAAAATCAGATGTATATGTTGTCATATTTTGGGTTCAAATTCTCGTGTGCCAATAGTTAGTTTTAAAAACACAAGACTCTTGAGTCCATGTTGATGCTTCTGACATTAATTTTATTTTCTCCAATCGAGTATCCCTTAAGTACTCCATGATACACTCATCAGGATCTCGTGTGTGGAAATTAAGCCCATTCTTAGTACAATCAAACTCACAAAAATTGATAGAAAACATCCAAAGATCCACTCAAAATTGGAGACTCTAATTAGTGCATAACACTAACGTGCATTGCATAAGTGTATATCATCCAATATTATAAAACAATAGGTTGTCCAAATATATAATTACATCATAGATTTGAATACCTAAGCAGGAAATTTGAATATTCACAATTTGCAAGCTTACTAAAAGTCAAAAATCCCCCTTATGTGCATAAAACACTTTCCAAATCAGTACAGGAAGGTCACAAATTAGATAAATAAGGAATGTCATCCAATGAGTGATGGAAATTCAATAATCTCATGCTTTTAATAGAGAAAAATATGGAGGATAAGTTGGGAAAAAACAAGGCAGTTTCTGTGTGATTAGCTTTCACCTTTTTACCTTAAATATGCTGAAAAAAACAATCTAAGTCTAGATAAGGCAGGAAGGCACACTTACTAAACTAGGTAGTTTGTATAGTTGGCATAAAATGTAAACCATTCCTATGTAAATAAGAAAATTGTATGAGATCCACATTCACCATAGAAACATTGTATATAAAACCGATAAAATTTACTTTTATATAAAGTGTGATAAAAGCTTTACAAAAAAGCACTATGACAAAATTCTAAATATCATAGCTTTTAGATATCACTCGAAAAAAAATATGAGGCTCATGGATTTTAGAAATCACTACATATAGATGAAAGGGATAATAATAGCACTCATGGTAACATATCATAGCATGAGCTACTCGATGGATTAGATGTCCAACCCTCTCAGAAACCCCCACTGTGTGGAACTGATAACATCATGGTATGTCATTAAATGACACATCCAGGATGTCAATAGTAAACCTATATAGGTATTACACAGTCTCTTTGATCTCCTCAATCACCTCTTGCTTGTGTGCATTGATTCCCCTACCTTCCCCCCGTCGTTGGATAGGGGAAGATCTAGATGGCTTCACTAGCCCGACATCTGCATTAGAAAAACATAAAAAGTATTAGTATGCCAAAAAAAATCGAAATATTAAAAAATGCATAAAATTTTGAAGAACGTGGAAATCCATTTTTACCTATGTCACACAAGTTGTACCCCTCTAGAAGTTCCAAGTCTAGATATCCTCAACAATTCAAACCTGCATATGCATAATCCTCAACCATGAGAAGTTGTTTCTACACCCATCGAAATAACATTGTCCCATAACTATGGATTGGACCATCATGGAAGCCAAATAGTTCATTCCATCTCTTCATGTGTGACTCTTGTGCATATGGGATAGACATATCTATATGATGTGGGGAGAAAAGAGGAACCCACTCCATGAAAAAGGACAATAGAATGGACCCATAATAGAATTGTCTTGCTTTTCCCAATCGACACTTTGTTAATTGTTCCTTCATGATTCCCAATAGTCTCTCACGCTAGTTGAACATAGTAGGCTACATAAAGTCTATAGGGCACAACATTTGGGATTCGTTCACTTAGTGATGGGAGTTTTTTTCCACCACCCATACCATAGTGAAGAGAATGGTCCTCAATGTTAGATCATGAACCCTTTTTATAGGGATCTTCCTGCCAGCTTTCCTAGTCCTAGGAATGAAATACTCACTAATGGGTGACTCAAAATATTTTTCTCCTCCACTATGTCCAGATATGACAGCACAAGCTCCTCTCTGTGAGATCCCAGTGATAAAATAGATGTATTTCATCTCTAAAGTGAGAATGTGAGTTCCCACCTAGAAATGGCATTCAACCGGATCCCACATCCCCACCAAATACTCTAGTAAATGTACTTGGGCCCTCATGTTTGGATTCAGGAAGAATTCATTGATCCCACATTCTTGGAGGGAAAACATGGTGTTGGCATCATCCAACCCTTCTGAATTCTCCAAATGTGATACCTCTCACTCCAATACAACATTTTCTCTCAATTAAACCTAAAAAATCACAAAATAGAACATTAGAAACGATTCTTTTGGATAAAAACCCAAAAAAATTGTTGCATTTTATCTTTTGGGGCCATGTTTCATGATTGAAGAGATTCGTTTTACCTATAGAGTTCCTTCAATGTGGTTTTCCCTTTCGGTATACACGTCGACAGTTCTCGATGTGTTTCCTAAAAGAGGATTCCATGTCGACCTCAGTGCCCTAAAAATTGGCCCCAAATCCATCTAAAATGATAAAAAAGACATCAATGATTCAACCTAACAAATGAAATGGAGGATGAGAAGAGTTACCTGGAGCTGACGAAACAAAAATCCACTTAATGAAGTGCCCAGGATCTCCAACACAAGATTTCAACACAAATGGTTTTTTACCCTCTTTGGTTAGAAGAGTAAGAATGCAATGGTAAAATGCATCCCTTTCACCTCTTTTGTTGAGTCGAGAAAAAATATTTTATTATTTTACCTTGTAATTTTTTATTACTTTTTACCATTTTTCATTAAAAAATCCCTTTCATTCATCAATTATTTTGGTCTCTCATGCTTGTTTTTGAGATTATAGATCAAACATAACAATGAAGCTATAAGTCCAAGTTATTTTCACGCCTTTGGGGTTTTGAGCTTACTTTTTATTTTTCATTCACTAGTGAAAACATGAAAAAGATTTCGAGCGCTTTTACACTATTCTTGTGCTCGTTAAACCCTTAGTAAAATTGTATCGAGTTTATTGTTCGTTGCACCATACTCATGAATCAATGGAACAATGCGAGTGATCTTTCTTTCCTTCATGCTCGATAAATATCTTAAGCCTTATTATTGCTATCGAAGGAGCGTCTCTCTGGTGATAGTCTACCCCTTTTTTAGTCCTAGAAGACAAATTATAAAAATGGAATACCTCAGTCAGAAATTGACTAAGAGTTCTCCTAAGTATTATTTTATACTTTTTTCAGGCCTTGGGGACTAAATATACGAAAACATTTCACCCTAGATTCTTCATTAGTTTTTTCAGACTCTAAATATGAAAAATCTCCAAGTTTACCTTCTCTAGACTCGTAAAATAAAACATTGAAAGAGCCTTTTGGGACCGAACCCCTCCTTTCTCAGGTTCATAAAAAATGTGAGATTGGACTCATCCAAAGGATGAGTTATACCTAGCATCTATTATCCTCCTCAAGCACGTTAATAAACAAATATGTACTTGTCAAGCATGATGGGGAATAAGGGAAGGGAAATGTGTCTGGAGCTATATTTATGGTAGCGTGTTGTCACCCTTGAACATGGCACTGGTTTGAATCTCATCCAAAAAGTTGTTAATCATCTTGTCTTTGGGTCATGTCAAGTATATGAGTCTCTTTAATCCTTTGGGTCATTCGAATAATTCTTTTCTCATGCAAAATTATGTTTTGGATTTCGTCTCAGTGATTCAATGCTGCTAAGACACTTAGTTGTGTCGTAAAGTGTTTAAGGGAAGTCCTTCATTTGAGTCTAAATTTGTAGTTACTAAATCATTTGTCATTTCGATCATCCCTGAACTATTTTCTCAACTTTATTTTACCCATACACATTGTGTTAGTTCCTACTCGTTTGGTCTGCCATCCAAAGTCATCATCATATGTCAGTTACGTTTCGATATTACGGGACACATCATGGCCCACATTCAACAAGTCTATCCCTATAGATACCAGCACATCATTTGGGTACTAGCTCTAGAAGCCACCTAGTACCTTGGATCCTGCATGCCTCAAAGGGAGGTCTCTCACCTTCGACAATAGGTTTACCTCATTGACAATGGATTGAATGATTCCACAGATGCTCAACTTCATCTCATTCATTTGCATTTGTATGGATGTACTATGATACCTTGGTAATCTGTGTCATCACTGGTAATTTCCCTCTCACTTATTAATGATTTACATCATTGGTCAGTAATCAAGTTGTTACTACCATGTTCGACTTCAACTCCCCTATTCACATGGTTAGGATAGTATCAATTTCAGAAGTGGTTTGAAGACCCTGGGATATTTTTGTTGTATATACTACCTAGGATACTATGGAGATTTTCTAAGCCACTTCCCATATGTACATCATGTGGGTACCCTATCACATAGATCCACACTGTATTGGTCAGTATATATGATTTTTTTTCAATTCACTTTGTATGGTCTCATGGCTACGATTTATATCCTATTTAGATTATATGGATCCATGTTTGTATATTTAGTGTCCATATCCACCTCTAGTGCTTTCATGGATATGCAGTGTATTGGTCGGAAACCATGTTTTGATTTATTGAGATATCTAGTTCAGATTTTTCAGAAATTGTATTGCAAAGTCCTTGATTATGGTTAGCTCTCCAACTGATGATTCTTCTATTTGGTAGTCACATCAAGATACATCACCTATCACTCTTCTCTAGCTTTGCAATTTGGGGGGAAATATGTTACACATGATTCTCATCCATATGATAAACCTTTTAGCCTCATGTTTCCATAATCCCTGGAGTCATTGTTATAGAAAATGATCCCTTGTTTTTATTTCCCTAGAAATTTACTTTTCTAGCAACTTCGATGTGCTTTGATCTTATAGCAACTTGCATCACAACTTGCTCAACGCACCTTATCGCATTGCAACCTATGACTATGGTGCACCTTTCCTCCACTATGGAGTGTGTCTCCATATTAAGACACACCTTTCTCCACTAATAGGACACGTCGACCTATGTACGAGAAAAAAATTAGGTTTTCAAGAAGCTTCCAAAATGAAATCTCATTGGATAGCCTTTCCTTACTATTTATTTCTATCTAGATAGAGCTCCACAAATGTTGGAATCATATATCATCCAATTTCCCTAATATTCTCACCCCTTCCCTATCCTCATTGTCATGTAATTAAGGCCTTGGCCATGGGTGGAGAGAGGAGAAATTCAAAGCAGGTAGATGCTGGAAAAATATTCCCAAAGCGTTAGACTCTTGATGTGCTTCCTTTAAAGACAATTGTGACATGTTGGAGTAGGAGGAATCTACTGAAAGGATACTACGACACTAAGGATTATGGTTGTACTTATTTTTGTTATCTTTAATGCATTTATTCATTTTCTTCCCATAAATTTATTGTAAGTGTCATTTATAGCATATCTCCTTAGTCATTTGCTTCGATTAGTTAAATTGTTTCAAGATAAATCCACTTGCCATTTGTTTGTGTTGGATCTGTCATAATTTCTTCCGTACATGAAGTTGGATTGCAAAAGCATGAGGGGAGCAAGGAAAAACTCTGTTCCAAAGATGAGTCTTCTCTACTTCATCTCTCATTAATGTTTGATTGATCTAGGTGAAGGTGTGTATATATTGTCTCGTTTTGGTCTAGATGTGATTCATCCAGAAGGTCCACTTGTGTCCACATTTTGGACTTATCCTTTAACCAAGAGGGTAGATCCCAGCATGGTTGGTAATATAATTGAGAGGGTAGGTCCCAGTATCGCTTCTCATATCACTAAGAGAGTATATCCCAACATGGCTAGTCACCGAGAGGATGGATCCTAATTGTCACGTCCCCAACCCTTACTCGGCGGAGAGGACGCGACAACATCTATCAACCCGGGAAATCTAGGCCCCCATGAACATAATACATATATAAAAATGAATTCAAATTAAAGCATATAAATACATAGATGCATAATAAAATGTACATGATATATACAGCGGAAGCAAATCATTCATTCAACACATTCATGCATTCAACATGTTCATGATAATTTCATAATAATTCATAAGCAAATACAGTTGCAGAACTTAAATAAACAAGAATACTTATCTTTGGAGAAGCTTGTCCCACAACCAGATATGTCACTGCAATGTTCCACCCAACCATAGGCCAGTTTTCTCTTTAATCTCTCAACAACATTGCCACCCCCGAGTTAGGCATGATTTTCCCCGAGGAATAAGGAACACTAGCAGACTTTCCTCACAGCAAAGGATACAATAAAACTCAGTCAAGACAACACAATTAGGTTTATTAGAATTACACAAGCAATGGTTTATACTTAGCCAAATTCACATGAGACACAACCAAGCCAACAGATGGGTTTATCAGGCTACCAGCCAAGCCATCCTTCCAGTTGGGTTTATCAGGCTACCAAGGAGGTGGAAAGACAGACTGCTAAGCTAGTGAGCTCAATCCATAGCTAAGAACACCCACACTAGATCTAGCTTGACTTCTAAAAACTTACACACCCAACACAAGGAAGCATCCCCTTCTCTGCTACACAGTCCCTCAGGCGATGCATTCCCTTCCAGTGCTATTCAGGGTATGCAAAGAAGAAAACTAGCCTACTAGATTGGTATGTGAGGTACTTTCACACACTAGGTTTATCAAGCAAGTCTAGGTTCTATTCCCATTACTTAAATCAATGTAGATTCCAAAGCAAGGATGTGCACACAGTGATCTCAGTCCTGGGATTTATCAAAACGTAGCAGATGCCATGTATTGCATACACACACAAAAATTTACGAATTTATGAACATTGTCGGTGCCAAACCGACTGTTGCAAAATAACAAAACCAAAAACATTTCTGGTCTTTCAAATCAATGACACAAAATCAGATTCAGGGCAATTGTGTCTAGGAAAACGACTATGAAATAGGAGAAAACATGAAGAGAAACAAGCCACACAGGGAAAACCCAAAACGTGAAGGATCCAGATCACCGAACAGGAGAAATTGCTAAAAGGTTCAGACTCATAATCATTTTTTCTTGCTTGTTGCTGTGTGAATTCCCAATCGGGTTTCCAAAAACGTTTTTCCCTTCCAAAATAGTGAGGGAAGGTGAAACGTTGCCGCATGAGGGAAAGGTGGTTGTTTTTGGTTTTTTTCTTGCTCAAGGAAAATTAAAAACGTTTTTCCAAAAATGGTTCTCTACCCATTTCGAATTTCTTCCCACTCTTCCAATCCCCCACTCCCTCATCCTTAGGAAAAATCATGCCCCCATCTCATTTAGTTGTGTTGACATAGCTGGCTATGGGTTTTTAATTAAAATTACAAATTTAACATGATGTCCAACTTTTTAATGTTTATCTAGCATAAAAAAAATACCATTGGCTCAACCATAATTGCTGAAACATAAACACTAAATCAATGGTGGGGATTTTTCCTAGCTCCACACCATGATTATTTACATCATTTATTTAAATACAATGGGGTCAAAACCGAGGTGTTACATTGCCCTCCCCCTTCAACGGTACTGTCCTCAGTGCTTTACAACATTGAACAAAAATGTTTGATGGTACTTCCCTCAACAATCCGCAGATTCGAACAAAAATAGATGTGCCGGCCGCATGACATCCTCCATCTCCCACGTAGCTTCTTCAGGACTGTAGTGCTCCTATTGCACCTTCACATGTCCTATTGCTTGGTTCTGAAGCATTGTTACCTTCCTAGTGAGGATGCGCATAGGCTCGATTTAGAACTCTCCCTCTGGTTCCACCTGAATCACATCCCAATTTATTACATGGTTAGGATCATGTATATATTTCTTAAGCAAATAAACATAAAAAACATTATGAGCTCTAGTGCTAGCAGGAAATGCAAGTCTATATGCAACTAGCCCTATTCTTTCAAGCACTTCAAACGACCCACAGTATCTTCTGGATAGAGCTCCACAAATGTTGGAATCATATATCATCCACTTTCCCTAATCTTCTCACCCCTTCCTTATCCTCATTGCCCTATAATTAAGGCCTTGGCCATGGGTGGAGAGAGGAGAAATTCAAAGCAGGTAGATGCTGGAAAAAAAATCCCAGAGCGTTAGACTCTTGATGTGCTTCCTTTCAAGACAATTGTGACATGTTGGAGTAGGAGGAATCTACCGAAGGATACTACGATACTAAGGATTATGGTTGTACTTATTTATGTTATCTTTAATACAATTATTCATTTTCTTCCTGTAAATTTATTTTAAGTGTCATTTATAGCATATCTCCTTAGTCATTTACTTGGATCAATTAAATTATTTCAAGATAAATCCACTTGCCATTTGTTTGTGTAGGATCTGTCACAACTTCTTCCATGCGTGAAGTTGGATTGTAGAAGCATGAGGGGAGCAAGGAAAAACTCTGTTCCAAAGATGAGTCTTCTCTACTTCATCTCTACTTCTTCTCTACTTCATCTCTCAGTAAGCTCTCATCTACCCTTTTTTTCCTCTACACTCAATCATTCGATTCTTCCAGAAGAGCGGTTGAGGCAGTTAATGCCCTGGGCAAAGCGAGGCATGGCAGTCGGTTTCATGACTGAGCCCGCCTACAGTCTAAGCAAACCTACAACCTCGAGGAAGCTTCATTCTTTCTTTGGAAGCAAGTAATCATGTGAATGCGTTCCCATCACGTCTTTTCTGGAGTCACCTAGAACATTTTTTGAGGTCATTCTACCATTCCATTTTCAATTCATTATGTTTTTCACTATTCTGAGTCACGGAAGAGGGATGTTCAGTATTTTTATCCTTGTTCACACAGGAATTCGATTCGATTATTCGGATTCACGTAGAGTTCATCCCGCAAACGCAGTGAGAGCTAGCAGAGACGTTTGTTTCATGTTTTGTCGTGTATTTCTTCACCTGTCCTTTGATGGAACCCTGGTCTCTTATGTACAATTGAAACCTTGTTTCTCCTTTGTTACGGAGTGAGTGGTATGGAACCCGGTTGTTGTATTATAGTGTTTTTTTGTGCTACATAGTGGATCCCTGTGTTGTTGTGTCTCCTTGTGGTTTGTCGTTATGTGTGCCCTGGTTTGGGTCTAAACTATATGTAAGACTTAGGATTGGAAGAGATGTTGAATTGGCTTGATAAACCTAGTGAAGAGAGGAACCTCACAAAAAGATAAGATTGGTTGGTGAATCTTCTATGCACATCCTAAAGAGCACTAGAAGGGAAGGTATATCCTAGGGGGCTGTGTAGAAGAGAAGGAGATACTTCCTTGTGTTGGGTGTGTATGTATTGTGGATTCCAAGCCAGATATATCTTTTGGAGGTGTCTCTAGCTCTGTGAATGAGCCACTAGCTTATCCATTCTAGCTTTCCACTGCCTTAGCATCCTGATAAACCCAATCATATATTGGCTTAGCTGAGCAACCTGATAAACCCAACAGTGTGTTGGCTTGGCTATGTCTTGATGTGCATTTGGCCATGTGTGATCCTTGGTTGGACAACCTAATAAACCCAACTATTAGTTGGCTTGGCTGAGTAGCCCGATAAACCTACAAGTGAGATGGATTGGCTGAGTAGCCTGATAAACCCATCTATTAGTTGGCCTGGCTGGACCTCAATGTGAATGTTGGCTTAACTACCCACAGTCTGATAAACCCAACTGTCAGTTGGCTTGGTTGAGTAGCATGATAAACTCAGCATTGTATTGGCTCATTTTCCTGGATCCTGATAAACCCAATTGTGTATTGGTTGGGCTGGATATTCTGATAAGCACACTCATCCCCCTGAGAATAGCTACGTGAATTGATGTAACTACACAAAATTGATGAGAAAACTGCAAATCGCCTCAGAGAAAGCGTATTCATGGTGTGCTAAGCTCTGTAAAATGATGGAATAGCCTACATGAATTGGTGTAACTACCAAAATGATGGAATATCCTACGTGAAGTGATGGTGTGCTAATTATCATTTTGATTCTATGGTTCAAAAATATATTTAGAGATTTTGTATAAGTCAAAGTATAATCGTTTTAATGATTTTAATTACTACATTATATTATTTGTCTTAATCTTGTATTTCTTATTTTAAAAATTAAATTTTATTTTTGTTTGGATAAATTAACTAAATAATTTAATATTTTAATAAATGGTATTAAATGTAAATACTAAATTCAAGAGAAGTATTGGTACGTTTAATGATAAAATTAGAGATTCAATCAAAAAAAATGTCAAAATAAGTAAAAATCGTTATTTTGTGGTAAAAAATTCATTCATTGGCATTATCAAATTCATTTTAAACCTCAAATGATTAAAAGTTTGATGAAAAATGCTTTAATCAATAAAAACATAATCTAACGTTAATCTAATTATGAAAAATCTTTGGATACAAAGCCCGTGGATTTGTGTGAAGCGACCTAGGTAATTGTTACTATAATTCTAAGTTTTTTTAAAGGTGTTTTTATTATTATTTTAAAAAAATATTAGATTTTTTTATAAATAAGTTTAGAATGTATATATTAAAAAGTTAATTTCCTAATTTCCATAAATGTTTGATATCAAATGTATATCAAACATTGCTAACTTAAATATTTAACCATGGTTGATTCATGAGGAACACCACTAAATGAATCCTCAAAATTTAAACTCTCTCCTAGTGAGCCCAAATCAAGTGCGGCAACTCATTTCTGCAAGGAGATTTCACAAAGTGCACAAATGTTTTGGGGGGTTAGTTTTTTAGGTAGTTAAATTTTTAATTTTTTTTAATTTTGCTAATGTGAGTTTTCCTACTCTGTCAAAAGTCTATAATTTGACTATGTCAAAAGTCAAACCTAAATAAGTTAGAGGTAGGTTATATGTATTTACATGTAGACTATTTTTAATTGGTAATACAAATTCGTTAAAATTGGGGTGGGGAAAGTAAAAGATAGATATTGGGGTGGAGAGAGAGGATAGGGTTTAGGGATAATTAGGGAAAGTAAAGAGAAAGAGAGGTATAGGATGCAAGGAGAGAGAAAGAAAGAGAGAATGCAGGTGGTGAGTGGTAGGAGAGGGTGATTGGGAGGGAGAGAGAGAAGGGGAAGAGAGAGGGAGAGAGAGAGGGAGAGGGAGAGAGTGAGGGAG
>LPNX011083608.1:129257-244806 GCA_001517045.1 Pseudotsuga menziesii
AGATCGAGGGAGAAGGAGGGAGAGAGAGGGAGAGAGAGAGAGGGGCAGGAAGGGAGAGCAAGGAGAGAGATATGTTGATCCTTTGATCGTGTATGTCATTGATGTATTTAGTCATGAATTTCTTAAGGCAAAACCTCAGTTGTAAGTGGGGTCAGTATTACACACAAAAGTATTATTAAAATGTAATTTCCAGTCTCCCAAGGTAAGTCAGAAAGGTTCAGTTGTGGAAAGACTCGGTATTTTTACCCTCTCAGCATTCCTTTGCACCTCTTAGTGCAAATGCTAGTATATATATATGAATGAATAAAAAGTGTATAAACTTATAATATGATAACATTTATTAATAAATTTTATTTTAATTTTTGAACGATATTTTTGTATTCTTAATAGTTTATATTTATATTTTATTTTATTTTATTATTATAAAAATATTGTATATAAAAAATATTATGTTTTCACAACTTTATTTTTAATATTCATAAAATAAATAAACCAATGCATAGGAAAATCCATAATACTAATGGTTTTTTATCTTTTTTTTAATACAATGTAATAAGAGTTATAAGGTTGCAATATCGTTGTTCTTAGGGATTGGTAACAACAATATTGATATTGAAAATATCAAGATAGTAGGGGTTAATTTTGGATCAATGGTTAAGAAATGTCTCAATGTTTTGAGGAAGTATGAGAAAAAATCCAAACTAACAAAAGAAGATTGCAATTTCAGTTGCTCCATTTAGAAAATCTTCCAAACTCAAAAAAAAATATTAGTCCACACATTATATTAGAGATTTGATGAATGTGTTTCAGTTGAGTCTCATGGATAAATCGACCTGGTCTGCAAACCGTATAGCAACCACAACCATTAAATTTTGATTTTACCTATGTGTACCATCACTGGATGCAATGAAATGAGGGAGGACAAATCCTTCCTACAAATAAATCCTATCTTCTATGCCCTCATCCAACATCCAACACCTAAATCATAACAATTCAATATAAAACAAATAAGAACTAGTTAATAATGGGAGGCAGAAGGAAAGCATAGAACCAATAAGGCATGCAGGAATATGGAACATAAATCAACCAAGGAAAACCAATACCCGAACCAAGAATTCGATGCATACCAAAAACTATAGAAATGACCATGTATGAAATAAATTCTCCCCACATTATATCTTATATACAATCGATGCAAGATTACACCCTCATTAGAAATTTCATGGGTCTTTGGCCCTCAAATAAACCTCTTTCTAACTGGATAGAATATAAATGGAAAATCAAGGGGAAATTTACCTCAAATTGGGAGTCAAAGGCTTGTTTACTACTTTCTTCTCTTCTAAAGGAAAATCAAATAACCTTCAATGGAAGACCATACTTCTTTAATTGAGTAGGACTCTACCTAAGACATTAGAAAGAGAAATCCATCCCTGAGAAGGAATAATTCACCACCATGGCTCTGGTATGGATCAAAATTTACTCTCTGCCCCAATAATTTTGGAAAGAAGACACTCTAGTTGGAATAAGAAACACCTTGAGAGAATATGTTAAAATTTCTGTAATAACCCAATAAGGGCGCTACACCTCTTATGCTAAAGTTTTTTTCTACCTTAATGTCTCTCAACCCTTGCCTAAGTCAATAAGCATATGTTAACAAGAATCCAATTGGGAGAAAATATTGGACTATGATCATTTTCCTTTTTGATGTTGCAAATGTCACGGACATGGACTTCTATTTCCTGCATGACCCCTCAATAAATAAATAAACCCCATCTACTTTGTCCCCTCAACAAAACCCTAACATATTTTCTATTGTAGCTCTTAGGAAAATGCACAATAAGAACATCCCTCTATTGGCAGAACCAACCACTCTCTTATCCCAAAAAAAATTGAAGCCCTTATCTCCGCTCCAATTCTTAAATATGATTTTCTACCTAATCTTCCAATCGTTCAAGAATTAACCATAATGGATGAAGAATAAACCCCACCTATAATTCCTTCACAACTTATGCCTCAATCTCCTCCATCTACCAATCTCCTTAGAAACCATATGTATAAAGAATAAGAAACAATGGGTTTTGGAGATGAGGAAGAATCGAACACAAGAGATCTATATATACAAGGGATAGCATATGCTTGTGACAGACAAGAACCAAAAGCAATTACTCTGAAACATATACAACTTATTAAGGAATCCCTCTCTAATAACATATCAAAACAACTCTGAAACTAAACCCAATAAAAATTTCATTGGGAGTGAAAACATGAACACATAAAGACCCCAAGAAAGTTATAAAGGAAGGGGAAAAAAGGAAGATGACCAATTGATCAACTCATAAAAGATCTAGGAGCTCAATTAATTGAATCAGGGCTTTATCCTACTCTTATGGATAAGTTCCAAACCCCTCAACACTAATTATGAAGATTATCATATGGAATCTCTAAGGTATCAACAGAAAGAGAAAATAGAGAATTCTAAATAAAACAATTGTTGAAGAAAAACCATCAATAGTTATAATCCAATAAACCAAATGATCAGGAACCATCCTTCACTTAATAGCAAGGAAAATATGGAAAAAATTTCAGGCAATAGCACTAGATGCAAAAGGAAATGTAGGAGGACTAGCCATATTATAGAATCTTAACGAGGTTGAGCTGAAAATTTTCATATCAAAACCAAATACTCTATCAACTAAATTTGATCTTACAGGGACAATAGTTAGATGATACTTTACTAATGTTTACAAACCACAACTACCTTTAGAAAAAATGGCATTTCTCAAGAATCTCAAAATAATTCATTCTATGGTAGATAACCAATATTGGGTGATTGGAGGTGACATCAATATGATAAATCATTGGCAGAAAAAAAAAGAAAAAAAAAGAAGGCATCAAGAAGATAGATGTAGACAGCAAATCCTTTAAAGCACTTATTGAGTAACTTCATCTGATGGACATTGAAACTAACAATGGGTCGATGCACACATGGAATAATGAAAGAGGAGGCTCTCATCAGGTAGCAACTAGATTAGATCGCTACACAATCTATGAATCCATTATGTTGAGTGAAACAACAACGAATGCAACCATATTTCCTTAGTGGGGATTAGATCATTGACCTATTAGCATTGAGATGGATTTGGGAGATTAACCATCATGCAGACCATTTCATTTTGAAAAATTTTCGCTTGAACCATATTTTCAGGAAAACATAACAACTTGGTGGAAAGAAGCTAAAATATCCAAAGGAACAATCATGTACAAATTCCAACAAAGGCTTAAGAACTTAAAATAAAATTTAAAAAAATGGAATAAGGAAGTATTTGGAGACATTATAGTAGCTCAAAATAATCTAAAAACAACAATGACCTAGATTCAACAGTAATTCATTCAATAAGGACACTCAAAGGACCTCATCAAAGAAGAAGCAAAAATATAAGCACAATTAGAGAAAAGAGTAAAACGTGAATAAATATTATGGAGACAAAAAATATAGGATACAACTAAAGGAAGGTGAACACGATACAAAATTATTCCATGGATATATGATACAACATAGGCACAAATATGGAATCAACATACTCATCGATTAACAAGGAAATACTTTAACTACCAATAAGGATTTGGAAAAGGAACTCACAACCTTCTACTAAGCACTGCTATCAGAACCCCAAGCAAACAAAACACAAGAAATCCAACAATTCACCCAAAATATCCCTCCTTTGATTACTGATGATAACAAGGATAGTTTGATGAGACCAATAACAATTGAAGAAGTAGAAACAAGAGTCATGAGTAAGCCTAAAGGGAAATCCCTAGGTCCAGATGGCTTCACAATGGACTTCTTTCATAATTGTTTGTCAATAATCAAAAGGGGTGTTTGGCAGGTCATTGAAGAATCAAGGAAGAAAGGATTAGTTTTGTCTACCCTTAATTCATACTTCATTGCACTCATCCCCAAGGAGCAACAATCTATTTGAAAACAAATTGCGTCCAATAGTTCTCTAGAATGTCATTTACAAGACAATCACTAACGTAATTGCTAACATGCTTAAACCTTTATTACCTCAACTCATCCTAATGGAGTAATCAGAGTATGTTGAAGCTAGACATATATTATACAACATTATTATTGATCATGAAACCATTAGAAATATATTAGAAAACATTACTATTGCTCATGAAACCATTCAATCCTTGAAGGAAAAAAAACAGGTATGTTGATTAAATGTCATCTCTCAAAATCTTTTGAAAAGATAAACTAGAATTATATTAAATCCATCCTCCTTTATTTTTTTTCAACCACTTGGACAAACTAGATACTTTCCCTTTCCTCCTCTATAAACATCCTTCTCAACAAATTCCCCACCCATATATTTCCCCCCTCCATAAGTATATGTCAAGGAGACCTCGTTTCTCACCTTCTTTTTGTTCTGATGGTAGAGGGTCTAAGAAGAGTTATCTCTTCAACTACGTCGTATGGATCTATCTCTAGTATCCAGAATTCTAATGAGCTTTCTCCTCCTCCCATCAACTATTTATCGACTACACAACGCTAATGAGATTTCCTTTTGTTAAGGAACCCAAAGCGTTCAAAAAGATTCTCCATCTTTTAACCTTAGCCTCAGGGACTAACATCAACCTTGAAAAATCCAAAGTTGTTTTCTTCAACACCACCCCCTCCCTCCAACTCCATATATCAAGACTCCTTATCATTACTAGAAGATCTCTACCTTATAAGCATCTAGGTATACTCCTTTTTGAAAATTCCCTTCATAATGTCTCTTGGGAAGATCTCTTAGCTTCCTTGAAAAACAAGCTTGTTTGTTGGAATTTTTTAAATATAAACTTCCCTTGAAGGAAAACTCTCCTAAATTTGGTCCTTAAATCCATGCCCTTGTACCTCTTCTCGGTACTAACAGCCCCAAAATTTGTTTTGATGGCAATTTTAAATATCCAATGAACCTTCCTTTGGGGAGGATCCAAATTAAAACATAGATGGTCCATGATATCATGGGATAAAGTTTGTTAATAAAAAATGGCTAGAGAATTGGGTGTGAGAGATACAAACATTCAAATCTAAGCCCTAGCATCAAAACTATGATGGAGGTGGATCAACATGAAGGACAAACAATGGAGGTAAATATGGTGACATAAATATGCACCAAACATGTCAAATCAACAGTTAATCTTATTAGAAGACATAAGAAATGGGTCCCTCATTTGGAAAAATGATTGGAAGAATAGACCCACAGTCCATAATAACATTTTTTGGGAAATCATGTATGAAACATTTGCCATATTTTGGGATGACACCTAGAACCAATGGCTAAAACTCAAAGATAACATAGATCTCACAAATTGTAGAGAAATCCTCTTAGGAATGAATAAAACCCAAGTGGGTCAATATTGGGATCACCAACAACTAAAAGACAACTAGAGGAAATGGATACGAAAATAAAACTTGCCCCACGTTCCTAATACATAAATGGAGTTGTTATGGAAAATATTGAAATAAAGGAAAATAAAAATATCCATAGATCAAGGCAAAGTACATTTGGGAACCAATTCGAGTGAAATCTTCACCCTTCAAGAAGCCTACACCAAAGCTACTAGAATAAACATAACATAGGATCAAAAGATGTGGAAACAAATCTAGAGGAAAAATATATGGTAAAAAATATCTCTCTTCACCTGGCTAATAGCTAAAGGGAAAATTCTAACTTGGGATCAAATAAGGAAAAGAATATTTCAAGGACCTTTAGCATGCTTCCTTTGTCAAAACAATGAGGAAAGCATGGAGCATCTCCTCAACCAGTTCATCTACTCATATGAAGTATGGAAAAAGGTCACATTGCTTTTTAATCAATAAATTCAAGCTAACATTAAAAAAATGGAAGTAGAATCCTTTTCCTCATCCAATCTTGAATAGATCTTGACAACTCTTCCCAAGCTTCCTATTTTGGGATACCTAGAAACAATATTCAAACATCAAAAGGAGCAACCTGATCAAATATGGGTAAGAAGAAAAAGAAGCATACTTAAAACCCTTACTCAAATCCACTGGAATGAGCAAGATACAACATGAACAAATCAATAAAAACCTATCCTCCAGTCTCTAAGATTCGACCCATCTAAAATTTCTCATCCCCCAAAAGTGATGAGCATCTGAGCTTTAAGTCCAACATCTTGAACACCTCCTCCTCAATTCTTTTTAAAACTTAATTTTGATGGAGCGGTTAAAGGAAATCCATGCTCATCAATCTATGGGGGAGTATTAAGAAATTATAATGGTGACATTATGAAAGAATATACGCAAGAGACATGGTATTTTCCACAAACAACTCAACAGAATTATTGGAAGTGTTAAGAGGTATACAAATCACCATCAACCATCAATATTATAAATTGATCGTGGAGGGATACTCCAAAATAAAAATTCAAATGCTTAAGACATTTCAAAATGGAACCCCTATCAACAAAGTATCAAAGAACTAGAAAATAGAATCAGAGCTTGAGGAAATTATCTTCTACATCTTGGAAATCCCATCTTTGATACCTCTTCATGTCTGTGAATTAGCTAATACATTAGAAAATAGAATCACAATTGAATACTTAAAGTATGGCCATGAGGACATAGATGTAATTTGGATCAACATCACCCCTTCAACTTTTAAAAGTGATTGTAACAACTTAGCCAAGCAAGACTTTAGCACCCCAGATCAGGTGGCTTTCAGACATGAGAGGGTTACTATAGGGGTGCATCCCTAGGAGAGGATACTAGGGCCAACTCTACCTATCAGCTCGCATGGGAAACATACTACCACCTTGCTCCTGCATGCATCATAAAAATATCATACTTTTGTTCCAATCTATGCTAGAGTGTGGGAACAATCATGTATGCAAGTGGATGGACAGGAAAATCATGACATGATCTACGACATACAGAGAAATTAATGGAGGTAATTATGCTTTGATTTTCCAATTTAGTTTCATGAAGCCCAAATTTAATCATGGATTCAATCCAAGTGTAGGTACGAGGACAAAGGATTAACATCATTATGAAGAAAACCATTCAAGCTCTGAAATCTAGCATAATGAGAATAACTGGGGCAATTTTGCAACCACATAACGTTTCAGATATGAGCTTCTAGAAATGATAATCACCAAAGTGGACACCAAGGGGCTTCTTAATGCTAAGGTAGTCTTCTACAGATTAATCATTTCCACACTATTTTCATATTCCTTCTCATTATCGAAGCTTTACATAGACAAGGGAGCTCCTATATATAACCTTTAATTTTGATCCATCTCTCATAAGAAATCCTTTTACCACCTTTATTTTCAACTATGAGGTCCTTAATCTCTTAGTTCCCCCGCTCTTTGACCTCAAATTTTCAATCCTCTCGTCTTCATCTTCTGTTTACCATATGCTTTTCAAACCCTCCCTCAACTTTAGCTTGCATTCACCTTTCAACATGGTTAGAAATTCAATACCTTGGGATCCTCAAAAACACAAAGCTCTGGTTAGAGACAATCATCTCAAGAGAGATATTGAGGAACATAAATCTATGTATTTATGTCTGACCCTAGCTCGCCTTCAATAAATATTTGTTGATCATAAAGAAGCGATTCAAATAGAACATGACTATATTCTATAAAAGGAGATTGAGGAAAAGATGGAGGGATATATTCAAGATCCTGAGAATGCCAAAGCTCGGGATACCAAAATCTCAAGACTAGAACACTATAGGGGCAAATAAAAACTTTAACGACTAAATCTCTCTCGGGTATTCATGAAGAAAGGAATGAACTAGTCATCATGATGGAAGAAATCATTGACCAAAACAATAAAACTCAAGCTGAAAATAAAGGATTGGACAAGAAGTTAAATATCATATTCAAAGCTATCACACGCATGGAATTTCTTGATGAATTCCACCTAGCTTAAGACAATCCAGAAAAACATGCAGACTAGGTTCATGAAACTTATAATCTAGAAGATAATGCATAAGATTAAATCTAGGCTCCTTAAGTCTATTAATTTTGAGTTTCTAGGTAACTGCGATAATATTACTCATAACTTTAATGATGTTTATAGGTTCTTTTCTAATTATTTTGTATAGCACGAATATGATGACTAGAACTACAAATACCATACTCATGTTTTACATTTGGTTTGGGTTTCCTTCAGGCCGGCCTAAACTGTGTTTTTTTTACTGTATGTAAACCTATTTTATAATATTAATAGACCCTCAGCTAATTTTTTAAAAAATAGACATTAGATATCTGACTTTTACAATTTATTTGTGTTTCTATAATGATTTAGTTTGCTTTTATGTATTTTAAACATTTTTTAGGTGTAGTTGTGGAGAACATTGAATTTCATAAAAAAAAATTATATGATAAACAAAATTTAACTTAAAATTTTAGCACTAAATGATAAATAAGAATGGATGGAGAGATCTGGATCAAGGATTTTTGGGTATAAGAACTGACCCCTTGTAAATCCCATGGATATCAAGAGTTATGTTTGTTCTCACAGTGAGAAGCATTTGAGAAGCTACCTTGAGAGGAATGGTCCATAAGTTCAAACTACCTTGAGAGGAATGGTCCATAAGTTCATTACTAGCAATAAAGTATTTAAGCTTTTGGGCAAAACCAAGAGAGATGGATATAACTTTCTTTCAAGAAATTGCATTTCATTTATTACGTCGATAGGCATTTAGATATTATCTAAGCTTTTGGACTTCCTTGAGTGGATCAACAAGATTATCCTGAGTGTAAAAAGTATACAACCGAGTTTCATTTCATGGTCATTGTATATTGTTATGCTTAAATGCATATTGATTAAGATTTAAATAAGCTTCAATTAAATGAATATTAGTTTTTGTTTTTTTGTTTATTAAATAGAATTTGTTTTATATTTATATTAATTAGTTTAATGTTTATGTTATATCACAAATAGATACTTTACTTGTAGTTGTGCTGGTTTATGAAACATACTCATTTACTCATTTATGAAACATACACATTTACTCATTTAACATCAATAAAACATTACATACATTTTAAATATATTAATTAAAAAATATTTTTATTCATATTTTTTAATCATATACATTATAAAAACCCAGCATAACATATTCACTAATTTTATTGTGATATTATTTCAAGCTAAAGAGCTAAGTACCCCTTATTACAAAGTGTCTCTAAGGTTGTTCCAAGTGATAATGCACAAACAGAATTCACTACCATGTTGACCATTTGGTATTTAAAAGCCTTTTTGTTCCAATTGATAATGAATAAATATATTTCATGGGGGAGAGCCGTATTGGAGTTTTCAGGTGGCCTGGTTTTTTCAGCGGCCATTTTAGTGTTTATTGACGGCTGGAGTTTATGTATTAGATCTTGAAGTGTCAGTGAAGGCGATAGAAGGTCGAAGATGGTATTTAGCGGTCTTTCTGAATGATCTGGAGGAGTGTTTTATCTGTTGTTTCTCGGGGTCTACATGTCATGTGTACTCCTGGGCCTGACTTCATCTAGCAGGTGCATTGGTCATTAAACTATTGTGGAGATCAGAGGATGCCAGTTCTCTGATGTCTTAGTCGGTTTTTTCTCACTCTATTGCTTTTGACATCTACATGTCTTGTGTACACCTGGACCTGAATTCTTTTAGCAGTTGCAAAGGTCTTTAAACTACTGTGGAGATCAAAGGATGCCAGTTCTCTGATGTCTTCATAATTTTATTTTCACTCTGTTGCTTTCTGACAGATTGGTTCATTTCTTGGATTTTTATGGTAGTCTCCTGCATGGGAATTTCTCTGTCGTATTTGCCTATTGGAAGTGTTCAGTCTTCTGAGGACTTTCCAAAAGTTATCGACGGGGAAGTTTGATGATGTTTTGAAGGCATCTGGATCAGATTTTCTGCTTCACTTCAGCTTTGGCCTCCTACAATACTGCACTTGTTCGACTGTGTTTTTCCCGCTCTTGGGACTTTTGAATTAATTAGTGTGGATGGTAGGTGCAGGTTGTCATTCTTGCATTCATTGATACCATCTCCGCATTAATCTTTAGTACTCTTTTGAAAGGTGAACCCTTCATTAATGAGTAACCACTACTCATTTAATTTGAGAGGTTGAAGCATTGATTGTGGGACTTTATGCTGAGCTTCATCCCTATTGGCAGATTCATCCTTGGTTCGAGGCTGCACAATTCTTTTTAACTTTGGATGATTCAGTTTCGGTTGTGCGCTCGATTACGGTTCGGTTTTAGATGTGTCTCATGTGGTGCAAAATTTCCTTTTAGTCAATTGTGCACCCTCTGCTGGGTTGACTTATCAGTTAGCTCGATGGTGCTCATTGAATTTGGTTTTTTGTTTTATCAAATCCAGATGGTGCATGCTCTATGTATAGTAGTCCAAGCTCGTCTGTTGCTAGCTCAGTGACCGATCATGTGGCGCAGTACCTTGCTAGCTAGATTTTGGTTTTTAGTTGGTAAATTGTATTTATTGTTCTCATTCATGATGAGGCATACTACAACTTTGCTGATTTGAAGCTCGATTTTTTGGTTGGGGATGTACTCTATTAGCTTTTATTAACCTTTCTACTCTGCTTTGGAGAATACATCTTATGAAAGGGTGGTGGATCTATATTCTTGCCATTTGGAGGGTGCATTTAAATTGGCTTGTAGGCATGTCTTGAGCATCGACGTACTCGCTATTTTTTAATGTTTTTTCTCTATTTGTGTGGCGTCCGTATTGATTATGAAGACAGGTGGTGAGATCTCAATTCTTATGGATCCTCGTGATGAGATTTTGTGGAAAGAGGCTAGACTTTTCATATCTAACGATGAGTTAAGACAGAAATTCAAAGGTGGTGGCAGTGTCTTGAACCCTGTGCAGACTAATTTCAGTAAAGAGCAGATTAATGAGACATTCCTAGAGCATCATCCTAGTGTATTATGTGATAATAACCTAGAGAGAGATTTATTATCTGTTATTGATGAAAGTCATATCTTGGATCTCAATTTTCCTTGAGCGCATATCCCTGAACTTACTCTTGAGGTGGTGAATTCATTTCCTAGGCCCAAACCAGATGTTTCTGCGCAGTCGGGAGCTAGGGATGTGGTAAAGCCGTGGAAACCTAAAAAAAGTTGCCCAAAAATGGTTTTAGGCAGAGATATTGGGTTGGCGGATGTTGCAAAGCTTTCTTTTCATGCATTGGTGGGTAAGTTCAGTTACTGGTCCTACTCGAGTCGGGACGTAGAGGCCTTTGTTGAGGAAAGATGGAGTCCGATTCTCCATTACAAACCGGATTGTATTATTCTGACCAGAGGATGGTATTGTTTCTATTTTAGATGCTTCGAGGATTCGGAGATTATCTTGTCTAAGACCTGGTTAAGTGGAAAGGGTAGTTTGATGATCAAGTGGTGGGATCATCTCTTCAATCCAGAAAAGGAGGTTATGAGGATGAGACATTTGTGGGTGCTCATTCCCAACTGTCCACTGTTTCTTTGGAATTTGGAAGACTTCACGACCATTGGAAACCATTTGGGCAGATTCCTGCATGTGGAAAAAGATCTTCTTGAAGGGAATGATCGTAGAATTGGAAAAATTCTCGTGGAGATTGATATAACCCATGGCCTGGCTGGGGATTTGTCTATTGAATGGAGGGGTTCTGTATTTGAGATTGAGTTAGATTATTGGGGTCTGCCTTTTAGATGTACAACTTGCAATAAGGTGGGAGATCTAAAGGCATCGTGTCCAGGACGACCCATTTAGCAGTTGAATTTCCCTGGCCTTCTACACACTTCATCGATTGAGGACGAGGCACGGGTGGACACTTCTCAGTCTGATGAGAGGATGGATTTTGATTTATCTAAGCTTTCCATACAGGACATCGCTCTGATTGGTAAGTTAAAGCTCTATTCTCCTCATTTACTCTTGACTTTGTCATTAGAGGAATTTTCCTTTTTGAAATTACCTCTATTTAAAGAACTTTGTGCCCCATCCTCTAATAAGTCGGTTGCGGATACTAGTTCTTTTATGGGTGATCTTAGTGATGTGGGAAAAGGGTTGATGCCTGTGTTACCTCTTTTGGGAGAATAGTATGACTTACCCTGTAATCTAGACTCTGGCCCCAATTTATCTAGGCCATCATCAGGGGATCTTAGTGTTCCTTTGGGAGGGGAGATGAGCTCTGGTTGCATGGCTTCGTCATCCCATCTTGAGTTGGAACCCTTTGCACAACAAAATGATTCTGATTCTTTAGGAGATATAATGCCTACCTACCAAGATATCTTACAGCGTTCGACCCTTCATATTTTTTTCTGGAGGTCGGTGCATTGGGGATATTGATCCTAAAGGTAGTGTTGGTGGGGGTCTGGACCCTGATTTCTCTCCCCTTAAGAATCGTAGGGCCAATAAATTAAAAGGGGTGACAATTGAACAGGCTAAAACCACCCCTCAGCCTGCGACTATTACTCGGGCCCTTAGAGCACAGAAGGCCCTGGCTCGAGGTAAGAAATGATTGTTCTCTCTCTTAATGTTCGTGGGGTAGGGGGTGCCCCTAAAATACTTGCCCTCCATATATTGATGGAGACTGTCAGACCAGATATCTTATTGATTCAGGAGACCATGGTAACTTCGATTAGAGCGATAGAATTGTTCTCTAAGATTGTGGGTAATCGGCATATGAGTGATGTGGATGCAAATGGTAATTCGGGGGGTTTGCTATCAGCATGGAACCCTAAGAAGGCCAATTTTGATGATTTTCATTCTGTTGCAGGTATTATTTTGCAGGGAAAGTTATTTAATAGTGATCAGGTTGTGAAAGTTGTAAACTGTTATGGTCCGTATCTTAATCGATTACAGTACTGCAGTCTTATCAAGGCTGGGGGACTTCTAAATGAGAGAGGTTTGATTCTGGGTGGAGATTTAAATTTTACAGTGTCGGTGAGAGAAACCTGGGGAAACACACGTCTTGATCCAGATGCAGATTGTTTCTTTGATATGATTCGAGATGCGGGTTTATATGATGTAGAGCCGACTGTTTTGGGTCCTACGTGGCAGAATGGCCGGGGTGGTCATGCAGGTATTGGTAAGCGCCTAGACCCGTTTCTTGTGGATTCGGAGCTTCTCTCTTAGACACATGCTTTTAGGTCTTGGGTTATTCAAACTAAAATATCATATCACTTTTCGATTGTCTTCCAATCGAAACTGGAGGGTGAACGCATACATTATCCTTTTAAGTTCAACTCGACCTAGTTGTCCATGGAATTTTTTGATAGTTTTGTCCGGAATACTTGGAGTTTGATGGTGGTGGAAGATGGGCTATCTCCCATGAGAACCTTTGTTCAGAAGCTTAAACTGCTTAAGGCAGGGGTTATCAGTTGGGAAAAGCAACAAAAAGCTAGTGATTTGGAGGATTTGGAAGCTATAGAGAGCGACATTGCTGCTATACTTCTTGGCAACCCTTCTGGCATTAGTTCTACGAGAGAGCATGTATAGTTGGCTCGTCTTATTGTTTCCCGGAATAATATTTTGAAAAGGAAGGAGGAGACCAGTTTTCAAAAAAGTCGTTTGAAGTGGATAGAAAGTGGTGATAGGAACACAAAATATTATCACCAATTTGCCAACCATAGGAGGATCCATAATCATATTTGGGACTTGCAAACTATGGATGGTACTACTATCGCCAAGCAAGGAGATCTCGAAAAGGAGGCTTATGCCTATTTTAAAAATGCATATAAGGCGCAAGGTGATCTATCTATAATATCCCAACTGGAATTAATTCAAAAATACCCGCGTATGTTTGGTGAGGAGGCTGGTAACAAACTTTTTGATCCAGTATCTTTGAAGGAAATCCATACTACATTAAAAGGATTTGAGCTATCAAAAAGTCCTGGTCCAAATGGCTGGATGGTGGAATTTTTCTTACACTTCTTTGATCTGATGGTTCCACATCAGTCAAGAAAAGTCACAGTTCTATGAAGCGGGATGGGATGAGGTGGACATTGGTATGATACAGCAACTATTTTCTTATGATATCTTGCCCTTACAAGGTGGCTTTAAATACTTGGGTTTCTTTCTTAAACCCAATGGATATAAGATACAGGACTGGGTCTGGTTGTTGAGAAGATTTGAGGCACGCATTGGTGGCTGGGGACATAAGTTTTTATCGATTGGTGGGAGATTTGTACTGACTAAATCAGTACTTGAGAGTCTCCCTGTATATTGGCTCTCTCTCACATGGATACCTCAGTCAATTTTGTAGCAAATTTAGAGTCGGATGGCTCGTTTCATCTGGTCAGGATGCAAAGAAAAATCTTCTATTAGCCTGGCAAAGTGGTCATATCTGACGAAACCAAAGGCTCTAGGTGGGTGGGGTTTGAAAGACCTTGTGAACTTTGGACTGGCTCTTACTGTAAAAAACCTGTGGCGCTATTTATTTGTCCCGTGCTTGTGGAATAGGGTGGTCCAAGAAAAATATTTGCATGGCTGGGGCACGGCTGATTGGTTACGTCTGGAATCTATTGTACAGTTGGATATATCCAATATATGGAGGGTTCTCCTTAAAGCTCTACCTATTCTGAAGTCGTGGCTAGCGTGGAAGCCTAGAGACGGATGGAGCATCCGTATTGGCAGGGATCCGATTGTTGGTATGGCTGGCATATTAAAAATTTCTGAAGTTTTATTAGACCATCTTTTGCATAGAAGAATATATTATTTGGCACAAGCAGCTAAGATTAGTAGTGGAGACAATTTTACGTGCTGGGCCAATGCACAGGATTTGGGCTTGGATGGCGATGCTGGAAGAGAGTGGAACAATTATATTTATGGTTTAAAAAACCTTGGCATTTGTTTGAAGCCGATCAAGGATACTTTGTGCTGGAACAAGAATATAAAAGATGGTACTATTACTACAGCCTTAGCATACAAAACGACTAGCAGACAAGGAAATTCGGATCTCATTCCGGAGTGGTTTTCAAAAGTGTGGAAATGGGGATTACCCTTGAAAATCACCTTATTCAATTGGCTTATGATTGCTAATCGCATTCTAACCTGGGATGTCTTGTTGAAGAAAGGTTTTTCGGGTCCGAGTATGTGCCCTTTGTGGTGTACTGAGGAGGAAAGTGTTTCACATCTTATGATTTCATGCTCTTTTACTTTGCAGGTTTGGGACTATCTGAAGGATTTCCTTAAAACAGATGCAGTTTGGCATGGCCAAAATGTTGAACAGGCCTTCAGGATCTGGTTTGATGCAGGAAAAAATTGGCAGTCTATACCTTTCTATGTCTGTAGATCTATCTGGTTGGCGTGAAACTCCCATATCTTTAAGGGGCTGATTTATTCTCCACTACAAATCTTTAATAAGATACAGAATGCTTGGTTGGTCAGAGCTGATCGTTCCCGGGTGATCAGATATCGGTATCTACAATAGCCATTTTTTCAACAGAATGTGGCTATAGGGTATTTTGATGGGGCCTCACAGGATGGAGGTTATAGATGTGGTGCTGGAGCTTTTCTTAACTCGCCGATATTGGGCAAGTACAGTGTAAAATGGAATTGTGGTTTTGGCACAAATACTCGGCCTGAGTTACTTGCATTGTGGAGTATTCTTCATTTAGCAAATAGTATGGGGATTGATGCTATCCAAATTGTAGGGGACTCTCGTATTATTGTAGATTGGTTCAGGGGGAGTTTACATTTGGAATCTTTGGCGCTGAATCATTGGATGGAGTGTATTATGCAGTTAAAGACTCATTTTTCAGTGGTCAACATTCAACATGTTTACAGAGAACTCAACGCAACGGCTGATCGCTTATCTAAGCTGGCCTTAGATGGTCCAGTTGGCCATTTTCTGGTGGCTCCAGGAGATGGCAGAGACCCATACTCTTTCAAACTTTTTGGACTTTTCTAATTTCTGGTTTTTGTTTTTTACTTCATTGAGTGCATAAGATTGTTATATTTTATGGCTCAATATATGGGACCCACTATATCTAGGTTTATTTGCACAAGTAGTGGCAATTTAACCTTATTATTATGGTTGGGTGATGATGGATTCCTGTTATGAGTTGGTTTGTATTTTTGGATCTGGGAAATCAGTCACAGTGCTGTTTTATCCATGCTATATGGCGAAAATATGTAACTAGGAAGTTACAATGCTGAAAAGGTTATAAATATTTTGGTGATACCTTTTATTATATATAATATATAAGATCTTTTTTCTATGAAAAAAAAAATTTAAAAGCCTTTAATAATGGCTTTTGTATTTTGTAAAAGATAATCATTATCTAAATTTGGGAATGGTACACAATTTTTAATGATTTATTTTGCCAATTTTAATTATAAAACTTAAATCATTTTTAAATATGAAAATATACAACCTTTAGAATATATTAAATTGCGGCTTTACTATACAATAAAAGCTTTATATATATAATTAAAAAACACTTTAATCATTTTGAATCAAACTTATGTCTCTATATGAAATTAGATTAATGTTTTATTTATTTATTTTTACACGAAAACTATTTAAATATATATATATATATATATATATGTGTGGTGATATTTAAAAAATAATAATAATTATATTTAATTAAAATATATGTAAAACCATACAAAATGTGAAATAGTCCACACTTATAACTAAAAAAAGTGCAAGCATTTAGAAAATGGGACTCCAACGTGGTTTCGGTATCAAATGATACACTTTTGTGATTTTCAATAAATGCATTGAAAAATTAAGCAATTGAAAGAAATTAGAAAATGGGACTCAAACGTGGTTTCATCAAATGATACACTTTTTTGTGATTTTCAATATATGCATTGAAATATTAAGCAATTGAAAGGAAGTTAAAATAGTGAAATCTTTGCAATTAAACTTGGTTTCGATAATGTTACAATGATTATGTTTATTTTGTCCCACTTGGGGTTAGTCTACAATAGTTCATTTATTCGTGGATTTTCCCTGGCTTGTTAACTTATTCTAGGTATGTTGGAATTTTTTAAAAGATTTCTCATTTCAAGTGTGAAATTTTTTCCATACATATATATGTACAAAAGAAGAAAAGATTAGTTTTTTGATATTTAATTTGAATGAAAGGTACCAATAAATACAAGTTATGGTGTTGAAAATTATAAAAGAAACAGCAATCACCATCTCCGATACATATCATCATTGAAACTTAGCCAATACAAACACAATAGAACAAAAGGAGGCCCCTTCCACCAATCCAAAAAATACACTCTAAGCTAGTCTCGCAAACACAGTCGGTAGATAGCACAACAAGAGCCCTAAAAGCATATAAAAAAGAAGCACTTGGGGAAAGAGGATACCCCGACGCAAGGTAATAATGATACCAAAAACTGCTCATCATGTGAGCCAAAACGTCGTGTATATATATATAATTTTTATTTTATTTTAAAATTTAATAAAGTTTATGATATAAATAAAATGGTAAAATGAAAGTTGAGTATAACTATTGAAACACTAAGCAAAAAGAGTTTAATATCAAATATTTTTGAAATATTCACTTCTATTTGATGATGATGATGATGATGATGATGATGATGATGGTTAACGTCCCCTGACACCAAACTTTGGTCTATCGGACCTAAAGAAATGAATTATTTAGTTTGTTTTAAAAGTGTATTCCTATGCTCAAAGAGGTTGGAAAGAAGCATCTCGGGCTCACTATAATTTTGACATGTTAAAAGGCTAGGATGGTTGGTATTGCAACAAAGATTATGAAACTGAGATCTAATGTGGGTGTACGCACGACACTCTAAGAGGAAATGGTTTTCATCCTCAATGTTCATATTCTCACAGAGATGGCAGATCCTTTCCACCCATGGTGTTTTAGAAACTGTCCAACGACATGTTCCACTATGGAGCTCATGAGAGTTCGTTCTTATCTTGGCTATATTATTATTTTTCTTTGAATTAGTTAAAACAGAGAGATACTTTTGATCTTCTAGAGTAGGGTTGATGGCCTCCTTACGGTATCTTAATTTTCTTTTAGCCTCTAAATCTTTCTCACACCACATTTTCTCTTTAAACTTAGAAGTAACAATATTTTTAATGTTATTAATATTTTGCAATACAATGTTTTCGTTGATTTCCCAATGGTCTAACCAAGCCCTGGTATATTTATACCAACCTTGCTTGAGCCTTAGGTGATTTTGGCTAGAATTTAAAGCTAGCTTAGGAAGTCTATGGTCTCCCATGTTATTGATTTTGTGCTTGTACAACAGGAGCCTAGTCATAGCTAGGCTCTCGATAAGGGAAAGACCCACTTCTATAAGGAGAATGGGGTAGGTTGTATTGCTTTTAATTTTGAGGTTACACATAATAAAACTCTTCTAGATTTGCTCAATCTTTCTCCAAGATTCTCTAGAGATGATGCAACCCCAAACCTCACACAAGATAACTCGAGTGACTAAAGTTTCAAAGAGGAGCTTCTTTTTATCCCATGTCACAAGGTTTGTTGCTTTACAATTATTTTCAAGACCAAAATAAGATTTCCACCCTCCATTAATCCTTTTCTCAATGCTATTGTTCCAATTGAACTTGTGATGAATATCAATTCCTAGGTATTTGTAAGAAGACACTTCCTCCAAGTTGCCATCTATAACCGTATCAAAGTTTGTTTTAATTTTTTTTTACTTTTTTTTAGGTGTTGTCTAAAATAAAAGTTGAGTGTAATATTTATAAAATTTAAATAATTTTAAATATTAAAAAATACAATCATAACAAATATAAACAATCAAATTGCAATCTTAATATAAAATTAAAGTTTCATTTATTTATTAAAAAAACACTTTATTTTTTCTTAAAAAATGATGTTTTATGTGGTTTATAATACATACATTAAAATAGGTGTGCATTTGGGAGAATTTGGGAGCAGTGCTAGGGTTTGGTGGAGATAGAGTTTGATGGTGCATACTAGGGTTTGCAGGCATAAGATTTGCAGGCTGTGCTCAGTTGGATAGGTGATGGGGTCGTAATTTATTCAGTTTAAAGGGGTTTTTTAATTCATTGTGGATTAGTTATATGATCGATACTTTTGACGCAGGGGTTTATTTGTGATGGACTATAGATTGCTTCTTCATACTGCTCTATGGGTCGCCTTTCATCTTTGCTTGTGTGATATTTTTGGGGGGTGAAGAAACTTACCTTGAGGCTTTGGTATCTCATTCGCATGAAGTTTTGTTTATATTAGTTTCCATCTTTGGTATCATATATTTGGGTGGATCCCAGGACCACGAGTTGGGTGTGTGGCAGTTTACTAGTATCTCTTTCACTAGATCTTAGTGTTTGTAGGGATATGGAGTTGAGCATGGAATGTGGACTCTGGGGTTTATCCGAGGAGGACGTGGCATCTGAAGATTGGTGGTTGCAAGAGGGTGTCATTCAATCAGATGAGGTGTATCACGAGATTTTCTTCCAGCAACATCCTGAACTACGTGGCACTCAAGATGGCTTGAGGGGAACAGATGTCTAGGATAATCTGGCACTTGGTGCCTTATTGCAAAGTGTGGGTTTTGAGGGTTTAGCCTCTCAGATGACTATTGATGATGGCATTGGGGGAAGTGGCTCAAGAAATCAACTGATCACCAATACAGGGGGTGATAGTGAACGGTGTAGATATCCCGAAAAGACCGACAAAAGGAGACAAGGAGGGGTTGGATTGAAGACTCCTTGTGGAAGAAGGAAGGGGTAGAAAACACACAAATGGGAGTTGAGGGTAGACAAACGTAAGATGGTGTTAGGAAGGGATCTAGGCTTGGAGAAAGTGGTTATCATGTCTCTCACGGTGTGGGTGGGGAAGTTCAGTTATGAAACTATGATTCACTATGAGATTGATGCATGGGTTGAAGAGATGTGGAATCCATGTTCATATATTGTCCAGAGATCCCTATCCTTTCAAAAGGATGGTATGGATTCACCTTCAACCGGGTGAAGCATGAGACTTCGGTGTTGGGAAAAATATGGTTAAAGGGAAATGACAGTCTCATGCTTAAATGGTGGCATTATGGGTTTGACCCATGCACATAAAACATTAGATACTTCCACATATGGGTCTTGCTACCTTATTTTCCCTTATCTATGTGGAATAGAGATGCCCTCGAAGTGGTGGGGAACCATCTTGGGTGCTTATTGCATGTGGGGGAAGAGATTTTGAAGGCATAAGATACGAGGTTGGGGACGATCTTAGTGGAGATTGATGTGACTAAGGGTTTCATGGATAAAGTAGAGATTGAATCGCATGGGAGGCCCTTTGTAACATCCCTAGCATAAACAATATATCAGGACAGATTTTAATTAATCAAAAGAAACACAAACAAAGGGTTTGTTTCGACTGTCGAGATATCTGCCATAGGAGGCGGCAAATCCTCCCAACCATAGGAGGCAGCAACTCAACGGTTTGCTCCGCTCCACCCCCGAGCTGGATCACCAACCATGCACCAAAACAGCAAGTAACTTCCTCGCAGCACTCCTATGGTTGGGAACATGGATCAATAAAATATCTCGACAGTAGAAACAAACTCTTTGTTTGTGTTTCTTTTGATTAATTAAAATCTTTCCTGATGTATTGTTTATGTTGGGGATGTTACACCCTTCATTCAAAAACTGGACTACTGGGGCATATTGTTATCATGTAAAATGGCACTTCTATGTCCAAGTACTGACACCCAATGTGTCGGCACACAAAAGGACAATATGGATAGAAGTATCCAAAACACTATAGATGGGCATGAACTTTGATGCATCATCCTCCTACCAACCTGGCCTATTTTTTGTATGGCCATTAAGGTGAATACGCGACTATTACCATTGCAATGTGAGTATTGACACTACAACTCGTGTATATATGTTCAAGGTTGAAATCCTCGAGTTTCCTTAATGAAAGTCGCGTATCATACGCGACTTGCTAGTATCGATAGTCGCATATGCCTTAATCTAGATTTTAAAAATATAAACATGATTAGTCAAGGACAGTTGGGCCCTTAATCATAACTATCCCAACACACCCAACAATCTCAACCTTCGTAACCTCTCTCTTTCCTCATGTATAAATAAAGGGTAGGGGTTGAGGCTAATCAATCATGAATTATAGAGCAAAGTTATTCTGGTGGTTTGCCTTTTGATATTTTGGAACAGCAGAACTCAGTGTCCTTGGTTAGCAGAGGAGCACTTGTCTCAGTTGTTGGGTTGTAATCTCACCTCACTTGTTTATCAATAAAGAGAGTCCTTCTTCCAATATTGTGTCTTTGCACTCTTATATATTGTGATTTTAGAATTGTTTTAGTGTTTCATTATAAGCATGTTATTTCATTATTTATTCATATAATATATAAGTTATTGTAGGAAAGATATTGCTCTTTGCAGGTATTGGAGATCCCCTCGAGGCTGTGGAAGCAATTTGAAGAGAAGAAGAAAAGCTAGGATCGACCATCATAAATAAGGTATGCCTAATTTATTCCTATTTCTATTTCAAATTCTGAATTGGTTGATTGTTTGCAAGTTAATTTAGTATGATGGTAACCCCAGAGACCCTAGGTTATAAGGGTTTGTTTTCTTGAACAACACATACCCTTTAGTTGTTCCAGATGTAAGGAGGTGGGTCACATGTGTAGGCCCTGTCAAACTTCCAGCGCGGGTTCGATCAGTGATGATTCCTCCAATTTCTATTTTGAATAGTTGACTTACAATGCATGAGAGTAAGATGATTTGGATAATCCAGGACCGTCCCAACAACCTACTTAGCCGCAATATAAAGGAAAAGGGATATAATAGATGGCGTCTATCACTAGTAAGATTCAGGAGTTGGATCCTTCCCTTTTTGATTCCTTATCTTATGAAGATATATCTTGTCTCTGAAATTATATATCGAATGAGAAAATTTTGGGGATTAGTAGACCAGTTGGGGATTGTATGGGCAATGAGGAAGGGGACCATAGGGACCATGGTGTTTCCAGTGACATTTCTGGTAATATATCCATAATTTTTTACATGAGTTGGATAGGGGTGGGATTAGAGAGGATATCCGAGCTGGGTATACAATCTCCACTCCTTTATAGAAATATGAGGCGGATTTGGATTTAGGTGAACAGACAAACATGGGTTCATTGTGCAAAATATAGGCCAAAGATGGAGATGGGAAAACTGGTATTGTAGTTGAGTCTGTGGTCAATGGTGATATTGCGATGACAGTTTTAGGGACTGATAAATCCATATAGGGGTGTTCACTGGGAAAGAATATACCACAACTATATTTTTTTGAGATGATAAATACAACGTTGCTACCCACATTTATGGGTAATATCCAAAATATGCATATGAAGATTCGGCCATATGGGTCTTTTTTGGGGGGAGACAATTTAGATAAGGTGCCTATGGGGGTTTCAAATAAAAAGAAACCTAACTCGCTTAGAGGTGTTTTAGCAATGGACCTCTCCCCGTTAAAAACCAAGAGTGTGCACAAAGGGATTTCAAGAAACCGGAAGAGGTCAAATCACTAGAACCAATTTCTTCCAATATTTGGGCCCTTATAGCAAACAAAACCCTTGCCAAGGATAGAAAATGGTTATCATCTCATTGAATATCCATGGAGTGGGGGGATGTTCCAAAAAGATATCTCTCAGGAATTTTTTCACAAAACACAAACCAAACATTATTTTTGTTTAGGAGACTATGATCTCTTGTGAAAAGACAAGATCTTTTCTTGCTACCTTTTTGAAGGGTTGGAGATAGATACCATTGAGCCTAATGGGCTATCGTTTGATTTACTTATGTCCTGGAATCCCCGCCAGGGGAGATTCACTCCTTATCATATGGTGGTTGGAATACTTCTATCAGGACATTTTATGGGGTTTGAGATGGACTCAGTTAAACTTAGTAAATTGTTATGCTTCTTATGCTGATAGGGAGAATTTTTGGAACAAGGTAAAGGATGATGGCATATTTAGTTTATCTTCACTGATTTTTGGTGGTGATCTAAACCTCACTTTGGGAGTGACAGAGGTTTGGGGTGAAAGGGATTTGTTGGATCCGCTTGGGGATTTCATCAAGATATTTTTTCAATATATGTACCTTGTGGATATTGACAATCATTGGCACAACTTACTTGGAGAAATAATATAGTAGGGAAGATGTTATCTCAAAAATACTTGATTGATTCCTGATTGCAGAACAACTTATTGGATTGATGGAAAGATATCGTTCTTGATTTGAATATGGATCTTTCTCTGATCATTCGCTAATATTACTAGAATTGGATCCAGATAGAAAAAAAGGGTTTTTGTTCTTTTAAATTTAACAAGTCGTGGTTGTAGGAACGCAATTTTAAAGACATGGCGAGGAAGGAATGGTTATTATATTATTAGTTAGGACAAGGAGAGGCTATAAAAGGCTTGGTGTAGAAACTGAGGCTTTTAGAGAATACTGTCTTGTCATGGGAAAATTATTGCAGAAAGGAGATGTAACGAGAACTTGTTTCAATTGAGTGTGTTATAAAGGATCCATAGAATGTTTATAAAAGTGGAAAATACCCATATCACATTCAATGACATTTGACAGATCTGGAAGTGAAGAGGACACACCTCCTACTAGTGGAGGAAGAAAGATGGAGATTGAAAAGTTGGGCTATCCGGTTGGAGCAAGGAGATCTTAATACAAGATTTTTTCATCAATTTGCTAATGATAGGAGGGTGCAAAACTCCATATGGTAAATAAAAAGAGAAGTTAGAGTGACGGTCAAAGATCCATAGGATATTGAATTTGCAGTGACTAAACATTTTCATAATCCTTATTTAGACACCAAAAATATGCCATTATAGACCAAATTGACACTATTCAAAAGTTTCCCAGATTGTTCTCTGTACAAGAAGGAGCATTAGTTGATTACTCGATTACCCTTAGAGAAATTGAGATGGTTTTAAAAGGTTTTGCTAAATCTAAGATCCCAGGACCATATGGATGGAATGTGGAACTTTTTTAGAGTTCTTTGATATAATGAGGTAGGACATACTGATGGCAGTAGAAGAATCCAGAATCATAGACAATATATACAATGGGTTAAATTCTACCTATATTGATCCATAACTTAGGGGTTCATATCCCACTAAACTCACCAACACGGATATATTTTAACTTCTAATTCATTATTTGTCCATTCATGGGTTGTGTATCATGCCAAAACGTTTTTATTCCTCTACCAGCTACTCCATATGAACAAAACATTTTAATCAGCCCTGAGTTGTTTAATATGCACCCCAAAGCTAGAGGAATGTGTCTAGTTGAAATCACCAAGTAACTACAAAAACACCTAGGAACTTATAAATTTGCCCTTGCAATAATAAATACTCCCCCATGAAAGCAATTTCGTTCCAACATAGCTTTAAAACACCCCAACACTTTCAATTCACCCCCAGGCACAACAAACTCGTCCCATGAAGGATGAAAACACCCTAACAAATCAAACTCATCTTAGAAATGATGAAAACGCCTTATGCAAATCAAACTCATCCTAGGAAGGATGAAAATTCCCTATGGAATTGCAAATTCATACAAGAAATGGTGAACACGTAGTGAAGTTTTTATATCAGTAAAAAAATTGTTTTTCTTCTGATGGGAAAAATTTGTTCATTACTAGATCTATTTAGTCACAACAACAACCATTCAAACTCAAATAAATTGTTTGCAGGCATTCACAAACCAAATTCACCAAAAACAACAATGAGGAACTGAGGCAATCATTCACAAGAAAACATTATTTATCCTAGAAACCCAAACGAGAAAACCAACATTCAATTGGCTTCATCTAGTTTCTTTTATTTTGGCAATGTACAAGTTATAGGCTCTTTGGTGCTTCTGTAGAGCTTCTCATCAACATTTGGGAAACATTTCTCTCATTCTCAGCCAAAGCACCCCCATCTCATTGTGGGGGGATCACTTTATAGAAATTAATGAGCTTGGGATAGTTAGAAATCCAAGCATCCTTGACTCCTCAACTTCTCCCAAGCTCATGTTCCCTAGCTATTAGACAGAGCATGATACAAACAGGCTGCAATCGGGCTAGACTGTCGAACCCGAACCCTAATCATTGAGGGCTTCCGCCACTGGCCGGTGGCCCTGCATCCATGGATCCTCTTGATCCAGCGTCCATTGAGGACCATTTCCAGGACATAGTGGCCTCTCTTCCACCCACACAAGATGTTGTGCCCCCTTCTTCTCGCTTTGTCAAGTGAGCCAACGTCCTGGAAGTGAAACTCTGCTCTGTTGCTTCAAAGAGAAAAGTAGTCACCCTTTCTGAGAAAGATCTCATTGGTCTGTTCACTGGACTCTGGCCATCCCCGCGTTCAGTGGAGGTCTAGCTAAACAAAAATTGGAGAACCCTAATTTAGGGGGAAGTTCAACAGATCTTTTGTGGAAAAGGATACTTTGCTTTCATTTTTGAAAAGAAGGAGGACCGCGATTTGATCTTCAAGAATGGGCCTTACTTCATGGGCCTAAGAGGCATGTACCTAAACAAATGGGATCTGTCATTCAACCCAGAAAAGGATGTCCCAAAAGCAGTTCCTGTTTGGGTTAAGCTCCCCCATCTTCCCCTTCATTGCTGGAATGATGAGGACTTTCGAGTAATAGGGAATACCTTGGGGAAATACGTAGACAAGTCTTAACCAAAAGCCCCAATGTTCTCTTGTGCCTGAATCTACGTTGAAGTTGATCTTGAGAAAGGCATGCCGGAGTCCATTATTCTCTCCATTGACGGGTGGAATCACCTGCAAATAGTAGACTATGAGAAAATCCCCTTCAAATGTAAATGCTTCCATGAATATGGTCATTTTGCTAAATCATGCTCGAAAAAACCTGAGAAACCCATCACGGACAGCTCACCAAGTGAGGGATGGAATGTTGCAAGCGGGAAGAAGACAGCTAAGCCCCTAAAGCAACAGCTTACCTCGTCAAAGAGTGCCCCCAGAAACAGGTTCGAGGTCCTGGAAGTCAAGACACAAGAAGAAAAAAACCAAGAGGCAAATCCTGAAGTGGTCCAACAGCAAGACAACGAATCACTGGCATCATGAAAAGGAAGTTCAGGAAGAGGTTATTGGGAAATCTAAGCAAAGGAGATATCGTGCGTTAAACTCTGAAGGATCTGTTACAAGATCAAGGGCAAAAGCAAGCTCGAAAGAAACAACAGATACTTCTGTAGAAGAACAAGAACCGCTCTCCAGAAAAGGAAGAAAGTCTAACAAAGCCATTAGAGAACAGGAGGCAGCAAGGGAAAAGGTAGCAGGAAAGCAGTCTAATTTAGACTTTCTAGTCAAAACTTCGCAAGCAAGCAAATATTTACTCAGTGCTGCAGAGGAAAAAAAGGAGAAAGACAAGGCCCTTAAACAACTCAAAAATTAATGAAAGTGGTCTCCTGGAATTGTAGAGGCTTGGGAGGCACACAGAAGTTAGAAGTTATTAAGAGATTTAAATCAATGGAATCTGCCTCAATTCTTCTCATCCAGGAGACAAAAAAATCAGTTGAAGACAGCATTGCAATCATTAAAAGCTTTTGGCCAAAAGGGACAGGCCTAGCCACTAATGCAAGTGGAGCCTCTGGAGGTCTTCTATGCTGGTGGAACTCAGATAAGTTTGGAATGATATTTTCCATTAAAAACAGAAATTGGCTTCTCATAAAACTTGAAAACAGAGAAAACAAAGAAAAATTCTGGATTGGGAATGTATATAGCTGAACAATGAACGCGCAGAAAGATAGCTTTTGGACCTCGCTAGAGGAACAATGTGAAGGTAAACTGCTTCTACCCTGTTTCATTGCAAGGGATTTCAAGATTACTATATCAGCAGATGAGCGTAGAGGCAGAACAAAGGTGAGGGACCCATTTGGGGAAAGGCTGGAAGATCTCACTTCTCAGTGGGGCCTTACAGATATCAAACCAAAAAATGGCATCTTCACATGGAGTAATAAAATAATTGGACCTGGCCATATTACAGCCACCGCTTTCTGGTCAGTACTCATCTTCTTAATTCTTATCTGGAAACCAAAATTTTGTGCTCAACTGTCTCGGATCACAAGCATATATGCCTTTTCTTCCCTTCGGTGGAAAATATGGGGCCCCTCCCATTCAGGTTCAATCGGATTTGTCTTGAGACAGAAGGGGTTGAAGATATCATTTCTAGTGCTTGGCATTGCTTCATCCTAGGCTCTCCATCTTTCTCCTGGGAGCAGAAGTTGAAAAGGGTTAAAGCAGCTCTCAAATCTTGGGCCAAAAACCAATACCAAGAACACTCAAAGCAAAAGGAAAAAATCGTTAAGAATATGGAAATACTTCAAGCAGAAATGGAAGTAAGTACGATTACCAAGGAGCACCTCATTAAGGAAATAGAACCGGAAACAAACCTGTAGAAAATCTTAAGACAAGAAGAGGAGAGATGGAGGATCCGCTCATGCATCTTATGGCTTAAAGGGGGAGATCAGAATACGAAGTTTTTTCAAAACCAATGTAGGGACAGACAACGATGGAACACTATGAGAGAACTCAAAACTGAGGAAGGCACAGTCATCCAAGGGCAAGCGGCTATCAGTATAGAGGTAAGGACTTTCTTTGAACATTTGTATAATGACAAGGAGCAAATCCCTCAACGCTTCATGGAAGAAATGGTTTTTGATATTCCCTCCCTCATCAGCCCAGAGGAAAGACTTAGGCTCGAATCCCCCATTTCGGAAGGAGAAGTCAAAAAAGCTATTTGGAGCCTCCATCCGAATAAGGCCCTAGGCCCGGATGGCTTCCCTATTTGTTTCTATAGAACCTTCTGGCCCCTTATTAAGAAAGACCTAATGCGCTTCATCTCATGGATGGAAAAAGGTAATATGGGAGGAGCCACCAATTCCACCTTTCTGGCCTTGATCCCTAAGGATCCTAATCCCACTTCCATCAAAAAATTTCGACCCATATTCCTATGTAACGCATCCTATAAAATCTTCTCCAAAGTGCTATCCTTGAGACTCAAACAAATCATTCCTTCCCTTATCTCCCCAAATCAAGGCGGTTTCATCTCGGGAAGGCAAATCAGTGACAACGTTCTAATGGTTCAGGAAGTGATCCACTCCAGTTCCAAAAGGGGTGAACCAGGAATGGCCATTAAATTGGATCTGGCCAATGCCTTCGATAGACTGAGACACTCCTTTATCCTTCTGGTCCTAAAGAAGTTTGGCTTTCCACCTATTTTTATCAATCAAGTTCAAGCTTCCATAAATTCTCTTTGGATAGCCCCTCTCATTAATGGCAGGCCCTCAGAGTTCTTCAAAGCCTCTCGTGGTGTAAGGCAAGGATGCCCGCTTTCCCCTTTCCTTTATATTCTGGTCGCGGACTCCCTTAGCAGAAGATTGCTCAGACTCCAGTCTAAAGGATCTCTCCCGGGTCTTTCCTTCAGGAACCGAGTCTCCCCCATCAACCATGCTTTGTTTGCTGATGACACTATCTTTCTTGGAATAGCTTCCACTCAAATTGCCAGGAACTTTCTCAGCCCCCATGAACTTTTTCTCCGATCCTTTGGAAGCTTAGCAAACTTGAATAAATGCCAACTTTATGGGTGGAATTGCCCTATAACAACTCTTCGCAGCATTTCTCAAATACTGCAAATTAAAGCCAATTATAACTAGACTCATTTTACCTATCTGGGCATCCCCATTGTCAAAAAGTTCTTGGTCTCCTCCATGTGGAACCTGATTATACAAAAAATCAAAGCCAAGACTCAATCCATGGGATCGAAATGGCTAAATCTTGCAGGGAAGACAATTCTAATTCAGTCCATCCTCTCTTCTTATCCTATTTATACAAGCTCAATGGTCCTTGCTCCTAAAAATGTCATTAACAACATCTACAAGGAAATCAGAAAATTCTTATGGCAGGGAGGAAAAGTCCAGACAAAGAAGTTTCATCTTGTAAAGTGGGACATGGTCAAAAGAGCTAAAAGTCAAGCCGGTCTAGGCATTAGAGACCCAGAGCAAATGAGCAAAGCCATGGGAGCCAAAATGATATGGAGACTGGTTACAAGAAGAAAGGAATGGTGGAAGGAAGTCATCAGGAAAAAATATATTAGAAGGCCCAGGTCAAAAATGTTGGATAGTGCTTGGACAGGTAAAGAAACTACTCTCTGGCAGCTATGCAAAGCATCTCTCAACACAATTCTATAAGACTGCTACTAGATCCCAGGGAATGGGAAAAGGATCAACGTCTGGAAGAGCAACATTTTAGGGCAGCCTCCTCGCTCCTCGCTTCCAGGATTGGATCCTCTAGCTGAATGGGCGAGTGAGCAGGGGATCATCACCCTTTTTGACCTCTCTCAGTGGGATACGAAGGGACAGTGGATAGGCTGGAAGGATTTATTTCCTCCAGCTCACCTGGCTAATGCAGCAGTATCCCTTCTCTCCTCACTTCACGGCCTGTCCCCAACGCGAGTTGCAGCAAAGGATCGCATTGGATGGGGAAAATATGGACAGTACACTGTTAAAGAAGGATATAAAAAAATAACTATGGAACCGACTGCGGTGGATAGATTATGGAAGAAGGTGTGGCATCTTGATAGCATTCCCAAGGTAAACAGTTTCACATGGATCCTTCTGCATAATAAGCTCTTAACAGCTGAAAATCTAAGGAAAAGAGGCATAATTGGTCCCTCTCGATGTGCCCTGTGCAATTTAGACGAAGAAACTACTAGCCATATCTTCCTTCAATGCAAAATCTCCCTCTCAGTTTGGAGGATTGTTCTCCCCTCAGGTCTTGGTCTAAACCTCCCAGGTTCTGTAGCTCAACTCTTTAAGGACTGGTCCAATCATTATCCCAGGTCCTTAAGTAAGAAACCAATCTTGAGTCGTCTTTGGGCCTCTATCCCCAAGAACCTTTGCTGGAAATTGTGGCTCGCTAGGAATAAATCCATCTTCAAGGAGAAAAAAGCTGTCCTGGCCCGTATAGGCACTAAAACAATAGGAATGATAGTTGAAACGTTTGCCTTGAATAACATCAGATTCCCCTCACAAGAGTCCATTCCTGAACCTTATTCATCTTGGTGCAAGATTTTCCTAAAAGAGAGGAGCTCCCTTCAGTACAAAAGCTTCAATTACAGTGCAGCCCAACCTTGCAGATCCTTTCCGTGGGAGATACGTCTATCCAGCAATGATTTTAAATCTTGGCTCAGGGAGAAGAACTCTTTTTCCTTCTTCTTTGATGGCGCCTCGAAAGGAAACCCGGGGGTGGCAGGAGCGGGGGGGATCCTCCTAGATCTCAGAGGACATGTAGAACAAACCTTCGTGTGTGGACTAGGAACTAGAACAAATAATGAGGCTGAGTGGTTGGCACTTCTTCAGGGTCTACATCTCTTAAACACTAAAAAAATCCGTAAGGTAATGATATTCGGAGACTCTAAACATGTCATCTACAAACTGATCAATGGATACCCCTCTGGATCAGTCAATTGTCACCGCCTGTTTGACAAAGCCAAGCTTCTCATGTCTAAATCCTATGAGACATTCCACATCCTTCGTCACAATAATTTTGTAGCGGACGCTCTGGCTAACATGGGAGCCTCTCTTCCACAAGGCCATTATAGCCAGAACGGAAACCCTCCTATCTTCAAATTCATCCCTTAATGTTTTTTCAGAAGCTTCCCTTGCAGTTTCAAGTTATGAGGCTCATCTCATTGTTTTTTCTATCTTTCCCTCACTTCAAAAGAATCTCTAAAGGCACCCCTCCTCTACCTCCTTTTCTCTCCATCCCTCCCCCTTCCGTATCCCCTTTCCCCTCACTCTTCAACCCCTCTTCCATCTTTTTCCCCTTACCCTTATCCCTCCACACTTCCCCTCTCCCACTGCCTTGCATCACCTCCCAACAACTGGCCTTCATTCCACGCTGCTTCTCGATGGTTCCTCCCATTTACTCCGCTGTCCTGCCTTCCCTCCTTTCCCTGCTACGTGGTATAACCTCTGCCCACTCCCTCTCTTGGTTTTTGTAGGCTTAATGGCTCACCGGTCTTGGGTTAAATTCCCCTCCTCCTTGCATGCTCCAAGTCCCTTCGACCATCGCAGTATGTCTTCTCCCCACAGCAACATGCAAGTTCATTCTGCTCCCTCTCTCGTCTCTGCTTATCATGAGGTTGCCTGAGTTCTTCTGAATGTAATTGCAGGCGTTGGAGAAGGGTGGTTGTAGGATATCCCATGGGAAGCACTCCCTCTCACTCGATCCTTTATGAAGGAAAGGCTTGCCCTCGCAGCCTTCTCCACTTGCTCCTGCAGCTCCCTCTCTGCGTTGTGGTTTTCAAACCTCGGCTCTGGTACAATTCTTACGCCTGAAGCACATTCTGTCAATTTGGAGAGAAGCACGGTCCTGGGTTGCCATTGTACAAGGTGGAAGGAAGGTGCTCTGGGCACCTTGGTCTGCAAAGAAAGGCAAGAAGGCTCCTCCCTGCAGCAGGAGCTCATAGTGCTCAGTTACATTCTAAGTGGTCTCTCGGCCGAGAACCAGGCTTGTGTTCTCGCTGGCTCTGTTCGTGCCTTGCACAGTAATTTTGCATGTATAGATATCTCTACAGGAGCGAGAAGAATGTCTCAGGCTCGTGAACATGCAGGTATAATGGATATAAAAAAGAACCTTAGGCGTCTTTATGAGATGATAGCGATTCGCATAATGGACAACAAAGAAATTGCGCGGGAGGTTAAGAGCATGGGGGAAATGGTGAGCTACACTTCTCTGTAGATCAACAATCACGACGCAAGGATTGATGACAATGAGAGCAATCTTAGAGAGATAATGGGAAAAGTTGACAGGATTCAGGAAGATCTCTAGCGTCTGATTAACATGAATCAGGGAAGCAGGGTGAATGGAACCACTGCAGCAGCTGAGCATCCAATGGAGGAAGAGTCTGTAGTTCAGCCTAGGAAATTTAGAGGCAATCCTTAATCAATTTTCTTTTAATTATGGTTAAATCTTTTACTTTTTTTTACTATGTAGTCAGTTTATAAGGGTATATACTACCCGTGGCATTAGCTGTTTTGGAAAAACTATGTGTGTAGTTTTTTGGAAAACTCATCGGATAAGCTTTTTGTGCAGCAATTTTGATCTACATGAACACTTTGTTATGCTACATCTGTACTGAATGGCTATGCACAGCTTGTTTTATTAAAACCCTTTATAGTTTATGTTAAAAAAAAAAACTTCTCCCAAGCTTGTTGATCTTATTTGTCTTTATTGTACATTTGAGAAATGAGACCCTAGTCTCATCTTTTAATTTTATTTTTTCATACATGCTTTATTTTTCTATTTTAATACAATCCATTGTTGGCTGATTTCTCTTGTGTTTGCCTCTTTTGTTCAACATAGATATATGGTGGAAACCCCTTCGTGTTGGCATGGGGCCTTTCACGTCAACATGTAGTCTCCACAATCCTTTCATTGCATGGTGCATTGTCCTTGGTGCCAATCCTCATTGAGCCTATACTGAATCCAATTATCTTATGAAGATCCATTTAAGATCATATATAGTCCTCATCATGAAGGTAAACAAACCCGATCCTTTAGTGATTTTAGACCTATCTCATTGTACAATTTGTTATATAAGGCTATTTCTAAAATCATTTAAAAATGAACCAAACCTGTATGATCTAAACATATATCTAGGGAACAATTTGGGTTCCTGGAAAATAGACAAATACAGGATGTTGTATGGGTTACACGAGATATATTCCACAACATTAAGACAAAGAAGAAGTAGGCGATGGTCTTAAAATTAGATTTTGTCAAGTCATTTAACTGGGTAAACTGGGGTTTTCTTATATTGATTTTATTGTAGATATGGTTGGATTTGGCATCAACAAAATAGATCATAACATGTGCGCAATTTGTCAGTTATGTAGTGCTTAACAATGGATCAACAACAAATGTTTTCAGAGGTTCTAGGGACTTAAGACAGGGATTTCTATTGTCACCATTGTTATTTCTTTTAATCATCGAAGGATTGATCAAGCTTATTGAATCTGATAGGGAGAAGGGGGTTATTGAAGGCATCAGTATTTCAAAAATCATTAGAACTACACATCTATTATTTGTTGATGATGTTATGCTTTTTGGGAAAGGATCCATGGGTGAGTGGGATAAATTTAAATGTATATTGGAAAAATTTAGCAATGCTTCTAGAATGCTTATAAGTGATAAACAATCAATCATTTTGCATCATGGGACTGAAACAAATATTTTAGGACAACTTAAAAATTTGTTCCTGTATTGCTTCAAACTTATCTAAGAGGGAACCCAATATTTGGGGTATGCATTATAGCCTAATAGTTACACAACTAAAGATTGGTTTTGGTTGGTAAAAATATTTGAGGTTCGGATCATAAGATGGTTATCAATGGGTGGTAGATTGACCTTGATTAACTCAGTATTAACCAATTTTTCGGTGTACTAGATATCATTATGTAAAGTGACAAAATCCATCCTTTGTGCTATTAATCACAACATTTTTCATTTTTTTTATGGTCTGGCTCAAGTGATAGGTTGAAATTCCATCTGGTAAGGTGGGATGTCATCACTCAACCACAAGCTTTTAGGGGATGGGGCACTAATAACATCTTCAAGTTTGTTGATGCATTAATGGAAAAAAGTTTATGGAGGGCTCTTTTCACAGACAATTTTTGGCACAGAGTTTTATTGTCAAAATATTTCATAAAGTACAGGATTGAACAATGGATCACGATGGTAAAAAAACCTATAAACGGTGTATCTTGTGGTCTTACAAAATCTTTTCATATCATGGGTCAATGGTTGGCTTGAATACTTGGGAATGGAAATTTGATAAAAGTAGGCATGGATACAGTTGCTGGTGGTCATGAAGTATATGCTTTATCTTCTAAACTCGCCCATTGTCTACGTTATAAGGGCTATGTTTTCGTTATATCAGCTGGCCAAGAAATCGGGATACAAATGCACTAGTACAAACTGGAGGGCACCTATGGACATCAGTTTGTCAAAGATCCACGATGCTGAATGGGATGATTATGTTAGGGGTTTAAAAAGAGGTTGTATACAACTATCTAAGGATAAGGAAAAACTTACTTGGATGTGGAATAGTAGGACCAAAACCATCACAACAAAATGGACATATTTGACACTTTGGCAGGATTCACATATATCTAATATATGGTGGCATCAGAAACTATGGAAATGGAAGTCCCCCTTTGAAATGTAAGATTATAGTTGAATAATGTTATACCGACATGGGATAACCTCATTAAAGGGGGTATATTGAACTTGGAATGTGCCATTTATGCAGTCAATATGAGGAAACTATCAATCTCATTTTTATTGATTGTAGCTTTACAAAATATGTATGGGAGATTCTACATATAGTATTTGTCTATAGGGGATATATGGAAAGGTGATACTGTGGTCTCATGTTTAGAGAGTTTGGTTTCAAAAAAGAAGTTGATGGAGGAAGTGTCGGTTATAGCTTGTAGGGAAATACGAAGAACTAGGAATCTAAGTGTTTTTGAAGGGATTAATCCACATGCACAAGTTACAATTATGAGGATAAGAGCGTCCTATTTGGGGAAAGAGGCAACGTTTAAGAAATCCAAAAAGAATAAGATAATTAATCCTCAAAATTTCCCGATGGACTGTTGGAGTGGGTATTTTGACGGGGCTTCACAATCTGAAACATTTGAAGGTGGCACAAGAGTAGTGATTTGGATAAATTGTAACTCTGTATGTTATCATTTTAGCTTGAATTGTGGTCCCATAACAAATATCATATCAGAAGTGATTGTGATATGGATTCTTCTATATCGCTCAAGGAGATTATAGATTATAGATATAAGAGCCAATGATGATTTTAAAATACCTATTGATTGGATCAATGAAAACAATATGTTACGAGTGGTTTCATTGAATAGTTGGTTTGCAAAGACCAAAGTGTTGGTTCTCACCTTCTCAAGAATTATCTTTGGGCACATTTATAGAGAACACAATACGATAGTTGTTTCTTTATCAAAGGAAGCCCTTGGGACGCTGGAAGGGATCATTTTTTTCCAACTACTTTAGGATGGAATGCTCGTGGATCAAGAGCAGTTCAAGATCTATTAGTGTGTGAGGGATGCTACTACCAAGAATCTATCCATGTCCATATGATCACATGAATCGGTTTCTACTCATTCAATAATACTTACAACGTAATTGGTTATATTTGGTACATACAATTTTGGTTTTGTTCGATGGACAATTTAGTAAAGGAGGCTTATTTTTGGGTTAACAGGTTCATGATATGTGATAGGGATGCTATGATGAGGACTATCTTATTACCAATATCTTGTTAAATTATATGCAGAATTGGAAAACTACTTCCTATCTAGGCTTTATATAGAGACTTTATTATATAGATACTTCAAACATAAGTTGCTAGCTTAGTTTTTATGTTTTTATTTTTGGAATAGACCTTTCTACCTTATTGTACACTTTACTAGACTATGGGGCTCGATGATGTGTAAACTATTTATAACCTATTTAATATATTTACAACTCATGAATGATACTTGCTATAGGACTACCATATAATGTATTTATTACTTATATATAGTAAGCTTTTTCAATGTGTAATTGAAAGACTACCATATAATGTATTTATTACTTATATATATAGTAAGCTTTTTCAATGTGTAATCGAAAGAGATTAAAACCATCCAAACAAGAGAATCAAACTTTGACATCTAAAATTAATTTTTTTTAACACGAAAATTAACTATTTAGGGATATATATTTTGTGACACTTGCACTGTGAACATTGAAACACCATGTCAACCAAAGAAAGTGCAAGCGTTGAGAAAATGGTACTCAAACGTGGTTTCAATATCAAATGGTACATTTTTGTGATTTCCAATATATGCATTGAAATATTAAGCAATTGAAAGAAAGCTAAACTAGTGAAATCTTTGCAATTAAACTTGGTTTCTATAATATAATAATAATAATAATGATTATGTTATTTTGTCCCACTTGGGGTCTAGTGTATAACAGTTCAGTTCTTCGTGAATTTTGCGTGGCTTGTTGACTTACTCACTCCAGGCATGCTGGAAAGGCCTTACTCATTCTATGTGGGAACTTTTTCGTTTTTTCTTAAATGATAATTTTATTTTATTTTTAAATTTAATAAAGTTTATCATATAAAAAAATGAAGTTGATTATAACTATTGAAACATAAATAAAAAGAATTTAATATCAAATATTTTTTAAATTTTTACTAATATATTTAAAGGTATTAAAGTTGGTTATAATTTTTATAGATGTAAGTTTTTAACTTTTTTGAGTGTTGTTTTGTTCTGAATTTAGTTGGAAATATATAAATAATTTTATAATAAAAATTGCATTTAAATTTTACCAAATATTTTTAACTACCAAAAATTACTTGAAAATCTAAAACTCAAAATAAATAGACTGCTTATTTTCTTACACATGACAAATAATTAAACATTGTAAATTTATATGTTATTAAGAATAAATTATATTATGATTTTAGCTTTCATTTTCAGTAATTGTATCTAGAGTAGTGAGATCATTTACAACATAGTATGGTAGAGATAAAACCCACTATGAAAAATATGCAACATAACTTAATAAAGCTATTTGGAATAGATGTTGGTTCACATTTAAATTTTACACAAAAGTTAAGAAAAGTTTACATCATATATAGATCCATCTTAAATTTGAATTATCAAACACCTAAAAAAAATCAAAAAATTTATAATTATTGAAAAAAATGACAACATTCCAACCATACAAATCAAAAGCAATTTCATTATAAAACTTTATTTTTATTCATTAAAAAAATCTAACTCATTAGCTCTTATAATTTCAATACAAACATCTAAAACACTTAGAAATGAAAAACAATGCAATTTCTAAGAAAACAATGTAAGTAATCTCATTATGAAACCTTAATTATTATTTTTTACATAAAACCTTTTTATTTGATAAAAATTGAAATTAAACTAAGCGAACACAAAACTAACATTTTAATTATGTATTTATTTTTATTAAAAAAATAATTTCAAGATCCATAAATATCACTAAAAATCAAACTTGGTTTCAATTTTCAACCTCAAAAACAACGAAAAACATTACAAATCAACTCTGGCCTCTATTTTCAATTACAAAATTCTATAAAAAAAAATCTAAAAATAAAACATAACCTTGATATAAAACAAAGTTTATTTATTTTTATTAAAAAATATTTTCAATTTCAAAATCCATAAAAATCAATTTCAATTTTCAACTTCAAAAACAACAATGAACATCACAAATCAACTCTGGCATTTGCTTTAATTACAAACATCTATTAAAAACAACAATAAACATTACAAATCAACTCTGGCATTTATTTTCAATTACAAACTTCTATTAAAAAACTAAAAACACAAAAGTAACCTCGACATATAAACCAACTTTATTTATTTATTAAAAAAAACACTTTTTAATTTCCATTTTATTTATTTATAAAAAAACACTTTTTAATTTCCATCCTCTTATAGTATTACTTTATGATTTTTAATCCAACATTAAAATAAAAATATGGACTTTCACATCTATTCATCATTAAAATTAGTCATAAAATTATTATGATTAAAATTATAACTAATAATAAAACATCAAAATAAAAATATAGACTTTCATATTTATTCATCAGTAAAAATTAATCATAAAATTATAATAATGATTAAAATTATAACCAATCACTTGTTAATAATTAAAGTCTTTACTCAAAATTGTTTTATATATCTTAGAACTCTCAAAAGTTCTAAACATAAAAACCGATATTTTTACATCTTATTTTTACATCTTAATATGTGAGTGTAAATTAATAAAGAAATAAATTTAATTTTTTAATTAAAAATTTATTTAAAAATTATACTTTTATTTAGAAATTATGATTTCGATTGATTAATGTAAATTTTAATGATAAAATTTTATTTTTAAAATTTTAACCTATTTTAAAAATTTGTAAACTTAAGTTTTTATAATTTCCAAATCTGTAAACTTAAGTTTTTATAATTTCCAACGCAGACTTAAAACACCCCCCCAAAAAAATTCACAACTAATGAAAGCATAACAATATTAAAATCAAACCAAAATTTATATATAATAATTTTACTTTTAAATAAAACCTCTTTGATATTAATTTCCAATCTATTGATTATAACTTCAACGGATTGAAATGAAGTGTTCAACATAACTCCAAACTTGACATAAAGAATATGTTCACCTCCTAAAGTGTGCATTTTAATATAACACTAGTTATAAATATTCTTATTACCGTTAAAAATGCAAATGTAATCATTATTTTATATAAATAAAATTGCAATATATAGTTTTCTTGAATTTAAATGTTTTTTCTTAAATTCAAATAAAATTTTCTTCAATTCGATTGGTCCAGAGAGTTTAATTGCTTCCAAAGAACTATTTAGCTAAACTGGAAATAAATATTTATAAATTATAAAAAAATAAAAAAAATTGCAGAAGAAAGGCGCGGTCAGTGCTACTCTCTACGTGCCAAAGTCTTCTCGACGTGAGCGCCACATACATTTCAAACTCCCTATTCTACCGTGATATGACGGGAAAATAATCCGATCGTCCAACGGTAACAAGCCATTCGAGAGAATGCCTCCGTTAGATGTTGACTGCTCGCGGTGTCCGCAAGTCGGTGGGTAAATCCTCTGAGCGTGCTGCTTTAACAAATCTCGAAAATTGAAAGCGTATTTATCTATTATTTCAAAAATATTCAATTATTGAAGCCCGTCCAATGGAAAGACGGTCTGTATTGCCAGGAGTTGTGAAAGCAGCATTTACAGCAGTCAAAAATGAGATCTTTGGATCTTTTGCCATGACAGCGAAGGGTGCGGAAATCGCTCAAGTCCCAGCGGGGATGAAAGTTTTGTCTGTATAAGGAGTGGAGGCTCCAAGTACTGTGGCTATCGGTTGCGTTTGGATGCAGTATCGGAGCCATTTGCAGACTCTTTCTTTCATTACAGGCGCCCGCTGCAGTAGTCTTTCGGAGGTTCCTTTAAAGGTAGATATTTCCGTTCGTTTTGTGCATATTTTCGCTCACGCCGGGGGATTGTGCATGTTGAATATGTGCTAGTAAGGTTGATGTTAGGCTGCTCCTGCTTCTGTGGCTCTCTGTTTTGCTTATGGTATTTGTTTGGATTTCTTGTTCTTGAGTCCCCTACCTTTGCGGTTTTCAATGGGCTTTTCACTTAAGGGATTGCAGGTTTATTGATTTGCATTTGTTGTTTTTGTAAGCTTTTGCTGTTTTCCTGCTGGAAGCTTTCTTGCTGAAAAGACATTTAGTCATAAGGCTTGCTCTTAATAAAACTTTAGGCTTTAATGTTCTTGCTTTCATGCACGGCTTCTAGTGTAGCTTTAGCTGGCTGAAATTGTATTTGGACGATTTTCATGCTGAAACCGTTAAAGGCTTTGGGATAAATCTATCGGGACATTCCCATGGGATTATCCCATTGTATGCAGATCTATGCTTCATATCTGCGCTTGTTATGCGAAGAATGCGTTACATCAACTGTTAAATGAAGGTTTGTGTCTAGGATTGCAGGGTTGTTGATTTTCATGCCATGCTGTTGTTGCGTTTGCAAGCTTTTGTTGTTTTTCTGCTTCAAGCTTACTGGATCAAGAGACCTTTAATCAAACGCCTCTTTCTTCCTAAATTATTGAGGCTTTATGTTCTATCTTTTATGAACGGCTCCATTGGTAGCTTTAACTCACTGAAATTGTTTTTAGGTGTGTTTGTATGCTGAAATATTTATCCGGTTGCAGTTTATGTTTTTTTACTGTACTTGCTATTCGAGGAATCAAATATTAGAATCACTTAATAAGACTCGTTGTTTTTAAAGTTTGCGTCTACGAGGCTTGAAATTGAGCTCAGCGCGGTCGAGAGGAATGAGTTTTGGATCAGTGATCTTACATTTTGTTTCAATGAAGTCGTTTCCTGTGGTTCCGCCATGCTAGGCAACTGAATAACCAAATAGAGCCTTTTGCTGGCCAAACTGTGCCAGGTTTAGCCATGCTTGCCTTGATATCTGGGCTTAGGTTATATCCATATCTTGTCAGGATCTTGCGTCTATAAAAGTGTGACAGGCTTGTCTCTCGTCAATGGCATTTTACAGATGTTTGAAATTAAGGGAATTTCGTTCTTTGCGATGATTCGCTCAAAAATTGCCCTTTCCTCTGTTTTTTTTCCAGGTTTGAAGATCAAGTATAAGGTGGAAATTTTCGCCTCTTTTGTTTTTTTTACCAGTTTGAAGATCGAGGATAAGGTGATTAAAACTTTGTTTTGCTAAAGATGGAAGTAGAGCCACAGCCTTCTTATTCTTGGTGGTGGAATAGCCACAACAAACCCAAGCAATCTGCATGGCTTCAAACTACTCTAGCAGGTTCGTTTAAATGGCAACTAGTTTCTATTATCTTCTGATTTCTTTTTTGATTCACAACCCAAGAGAGCCCTTCTACGAGATAGGTTCTGGTATTTATTGATTTCTTTTTTATTTATAACATGAGAATTTCTCATCAGTATTGAATTCATGGATTCATTATTCCTTAGACTTGTGAATTTTTGAATTAAATTATTGCTATTGTTTAAATATACTGTGTTGATCTGCAGATCTAGATAACAAGACTAAAACTATGTTGAGTCTCGTACAAGAAGAAGCAGATTCATTTGCCAAGCGAGCAGATTTGTACTACACGAAGAGGCCGGAGCTTATTAATTTGATTGAACAGTTTTACAGAGCACACCGTTCGTTGGCAGAGCGGTATGATCATCTGAAAAGGGAAACCAAACAGAACGCTCGGAAAGCGTTCCAGCTTCAGGATGCCTTTTCTTCTGATGGTTTCCTAGAATTAACTTTTGTAAAAGATCAAATTTTTGCTAATGAGAGTGTCAATGAAGGATCGCAAGAGGAGATCACTATGCATGACGGTTCTGAATCTGATTCAGAAATGTCTGAAGTTGACAATCCTGAGCAAGAGGCTTACAAAATTAAAAACGAGGGGAATTCTGATCAGGACAATGAATGCGTGAGTGCATTAACCAGTTCTGACTCTGAAGTTGACAATCCTGAGCCAGAGGTGTACAAAATTAAGAAAGAGGGAAATTCTGATCAGGACAATGAATACGTGAGTGCATTCACCAGTTCTGACTCTGAAGTCGACAATCCTGAGCCAGAGGTTTACAAAATTAAGAAAGAGGGGAATTCTGATCAGGACAATAAAAGCGTGAGTGCATTAACCGGTTCTGACTCTGAACTGGATAACCCCGTTCACGAGGCTGCAGAAACTGAAAACATCAAGAGCAGATTGAGGGAAATGGAAGCTAGGATCTCATATCTAGAAGGGGAGAACTCGAGGCTTTTGAGGCGATTAACAATGAAGAGCCTTAAATCTAAATATCTGAAGGAAAAGATCAGAAAATTGAAGAAGGAGAAAAGTTATTTCAAGGAAGAATTGTCTTTCTCTGATCGAGAAAAATACTTGTTGCAGAAGGAATCAGATATTGTCAAAGTAGAGTACACTAAACTGAGGAATGAAAAGGAGGCTGGTTTACAACAAAGGCAAGTTCTTACAAGAAAGGTGGGCAACTTGCAAAAGACAAACCAAAGGCTCTCTAAACAGAACGAGGTCATGTCAATTGTCCTTGGATTTGTCAATAGGCAAGCTGCAAGTATGGCACGGAGCAATGTGATGCTGAGGAATGAGATACAGAAGGGCAACCAAGAAACTGAAGCATTAATCCAGAGTCTGAAGGATGAGAAGAGGAATGCTGAAAATATGTTTGAAGCTGAAGGAAAACTAGTATCAGAACAGAATACGAAAATAGAAGAACTGCAGAGTGAAGTTCGTATTCTAGCTGAGCAAACCAGGGAACAAGATATTCAATTGCTTGAACGAAACGAAGAAAAAAGAGAAGTGATAAGGCAGCTATCTTTTGCCTTAGAGGCACTAAGGGATAAAAATCAAAGATTGGAGGAAGCTCTTAGGAATTCAAGAGCTGGTGCCCTGTGCAAGGTTAATACCAATCACTCTGCTTCTTCACAGTTTTGGACATGGAAGAAATTCCTGGTTGTTATGCGGGGTGGACCTCTTCCTCAGCCTCGGAATCATATTCAAGGTCGCTGCAGTTTTGGTTCGCTCTCTCTAAATTTGTCCGAGAAACACACAGCAAAGATTCTATCGTTGAGAGAATAGCATAATTTCTTTTATGTTCCCCGCACTTCTGTGTAAAAATTTCTTCAAATGGGCATCTTCTCGTGTCTGGCTGTATGAGATTTTATCTCTGTAAGATTTGGGAATACACGGTTTTTGTATATTGGGTTTGTTCTTAGCACGAGCGCATAATGAACTAGGGTAGCCCATGTATGAGATTTTATTATGTAAGATTTGGGAATACTCAGTTTTTGTATATTGGGTTATTTCTTAGCACCAGCGAATAATGGGCTTCAGAGGAGTAGCCCAACATTAGGTTATTAGGCAGATTTGGATCAATTTTAAGATTCATTTTAACGTACTTAACTATTTCATATTTTATTAATTTTTGTTAGCTGTAAATAGTTTTGTATTTTTTGGAACCATACAAATTTATCAAATTTATTTTATTAATTTAATATTTTTTATATTTGATTTTCATTTGCTAATTTGGTTAGAGCTGTAAAATATATTTTATTTACTTTGAAATAATATCAAAATTTTGAAATTTATATTTGTTAAATACATTGGGTACTATATTTAGGATTAAAATTTTGTAATGTGTGTTCTGTTATATATATATATATATTTTGAATATTGACAAAAATGTTTTTTAGTTTAAATGATTTGATATATATTTTGAATATGGACAAAAATGTTTTTTAATTTAAATTATTTGAATATATTCTATGTTTTTATTGATAATAATAATTTATTAAATTTTAAAATAAAATAAATAGTTATGTTCTTTTTATATAATTAAAAAAAAAAAAATCTAAATATTAATTTATTAAATTTTAAAATAAATAGTTATGTTTTTTTATATAATTTTAAAAAATAAAAATTTAAATATTTAGAAAAAAGAAATTTGATATCTGTTCATTTTTTTTATATAACATTTTTTCTTTAAACATAATGATGATGATGATGGTTAACGTCTAGTGACACCAAACTTTGGTCATCTATCAACCTTTATCAACCTAAAGAAACTAATTATTTAGTTTGTTTTATTATTGTATTTCTATGCTTAAAGAGTTTGGAGAGAAGCGTCCCGAGTTCACTATATTTTTGACAATTTAAAAGGCTAGGAAGGTCGAGATTATGAAGTGAGATCTAATGTGGGTGTACCCAAGGCACTCTAGGAGGAAGTGATTTTTATCTTCAAAGTTCAAATTCTCACAGAGATGGCAGATCCTTTCCACGCATGGTGTTTTAGGAAATGCCCAACTTTCCACGCATGGTGTTTTAGGAAATGCCCAACTGCTTGTTTCACTATGAAGCTCGTGATAGTTCGTTCTTATCTTGGCTATATTAGTTTTTTTCTTTGAACTAGTTAAAACCTAGAGTAGGGTTGATGACCTCCTTATAAAACATCAATCAAACTAATTTTATTTAAATAAATAAATTATGTCAACATATATTTTTGCATAAAGAATAGCCAGTTGCTTTAAATTATGTTGATTTCATTTTAAACCTTGATATATCAAACACTAAAAATTTAAAAAATATAAATTTTCAACTAGAAAATGTTTTGTACAATTTTTTTGACTTAGGTATATTATGTAATGGTAATATGGAATCTAAGCACTAAAAATTTAAAAAGAAAATTAAAAAAGATGTAAATTTTCAACTTAAAAATAAATGTTTTGTACAAATTATTTTTTTGACTTAGGTAAATTATGCAATGGTGATATGGAATCTGTGAATCACGTTTTTGGTAATTATTTATTCTTTAAGGAAGTTTGGATTGAATTTGGTGAGACTTTATTTCTATGATTCCTAAGAATGTCTCAACTTTGAGCAATATGTCAAGCTCGAAGGTTAGCTTTTTGGTGGTTTTCATGATATTCTCTTTTCCTTTATTTGAAGGTAATCATCCTATTGATTTTTTTTTTATAGGGTTGAACAACATGGGATGTGCATTGGGGGATGGTCATTCATCTAAGATGGAATCATATGTTTAAACTATAATAATAATAATAATCTATTTTTAAGGTCACCGCCAAGGGAGACACCAATTTGGTGTATGAGACCCCCTTGTTTGTGGGACAAGGGACCCCCTCTACGCAGTGATTTAACTGCTAAAGTTTATAGAGTTGTACATACACTGCCCTCTATGGATTTGAACTTGTGACACACATGCTCTTAACCATTAGGTCCACTATAGATAGATGTTGAGAATGATACTAATACTAAGGCAACACTACTTGCTTTGTGGAGACAACTATGATTTGCAAAAAAAAATAGTTTGTTTGCTAATTAAAATAAGAGGAAATTCCAAAACACTTATTGACTTGGCATGCATGGTCTCTTCTTTACCCTCTTTGCTTTTAGAACATTGTCATTTGAACCTATCTTTAAGAAATACAATCCTAACTTGCTAAACTAATTTCATATTTTATTAATTTTATATTTTTCACATTTAATTTTTGTTAGGTGTAGAATGTTGTGTATTTTTTTGGAATTATTAAAATTTATTAAATTTATTTTACTAATTTAATATTTCTTACATTTGATTTTTGTTAACTAATTTTTATTTTATTTATTTTTAAATAACATCAACGTTTTGAAATTTATATTTGCTTTAAATACATTGAGTAATATAGAAATATAATTCATGTTAAAATTTTTAATTTATATATATAAAAGTGGACTTTCAATAATGACAAAAAAAAATTGTTATATTTTTTTAATTTTTAAATATTCTATATTTTTATTGAGAATGAGAATCTATTAAATTTTAAAATAAATAGTTAGCTAGATAAAAATCCAAATATTTAAAAATAAAGGAAATTTAATAAATGATTTAAAAACTTTTTTCTTATAACATTTTCTTTAAATACAATATTAAACTATTAATGAAACTAATTTTATTAAAATTAAAATAACTAAATTATGTTAAGATATATTTGTTGCAAGAAGAGTAGTTAGGTGTTTTAAATTATGTTGATTTTCATTTTAAACGTAGATATATCAAGCATCTAGAGGGATCAAATATTTTGAGGTGTAAATTTTCCATTGTATGGTTATGCTTTCACGAAAAGATTTTGATGTGGGATTCTCTTTAAAAGAGGGGTTTCATAGGTCCTTGTGTTTGTATATAATGCAAAGGTGATATGGAATCTGTGAATCATATTTTTCGTAATTCTTTATTCTTTCAGGAAGTTTGGACTGAATTGGGTAAGCCTTTTCATTTCTATGTTCTCTAGGGCTGTCTCAACTTTGAAGACAATATGTTATGCTCTTTAGCAATAAAAAAAAGTATAAAGCGTTACTCATTTTCACTATTTGGGAAGTGTAGCAGGGTTTTCACCCTTGCTATGTGCAAAAGCACCTCCCTTATGTCAATGGGATAGTAGGGTAGAGTTCTTGGAGGAAAGCTACAACAATAAACAATATTAGTAAAATGAAATCAATAAACAAATACGACTAAACTAAATAACAAAAAATGCATGAAAAATATACCTTCTTTCTCTTGAAAATAGGCCACCGTGCCCGTTCTCAGAAATGGACCGCCTCTCCACAGGATGGTTGGTATGGAGAATGTCTCAACGTACCGAATGGGGGATGGTAAGGCAACGAGATGATTGGCGAAAATTGTGTGATTACTTTGAGAATAATGGTTTCTCATCATACTCACGAAATTCAATAATGGAAAAAAGGGATAAGAATCTTTTGATAGAGACCTTCACACTATTTTTATAATATGTTTTTAGGTTTTTTGACATTTTCTCTCTTTTAGGGTTTTGGAACCCTAGTTAGGGTTTTAAGCCCCTTTTTGGGTTTTTTAGCCCTTTGGTTTGGGTTTTTAGCCTTTTTTTGTGTGTGTTTTTGGCCTTTTGTGTGAGAGAATGAAGGTAAACCATAGTTGTGAAGGTTAAAAGTATGGGAAATATGGTAGGAAAATGATGTATGTATGTGGTTTAGACCATGCAAATCTAGGTGAGCAATTTTTTTGCGTTAATAGATTGCCCCCTAATGTGTAAGGGCAGGAGCTCATCGTATGGCCGACATACATCATAGGATCATGGGGATAGTGGAGAGACTGGAGAGACCTATGGAGAAGCGACACTTCCTCATTCGAACCACAGTGGCTTTTGGTTTTTATATTAATGGTTCCCAACGATGGGTGAGATACATATAATGTGTGACATGTATATGGACGAGGTGAGCATACCCATGCTCGTGATAATGTCAAAAGAATAAATAATGGGATCAAGGCTAAAAAATATGGGATCCGATCAATATATATACAACTGATATTACATGATGGTGACCTCAACGAGAGACTGATTACACTGCTGATCTGAAGAAATGATACATAGGAACAATGGCATTCTCTTGGAATGTAATATCTTCATAACTGATGCTCTACTAAATGTGGAAGTTAAAATAGATGGAAGGATTCCATGATGGAGAGTCAGAATCTCTGTGGCACAATATGCCACATCAATACTTGAGCTACATAGAAGCACTGGACTGGGGATCCTGAACACTGGTTCCGACGCAACCTGAAAATCACAAGGGACATGAACCTATCTGAGTCCCATAATAGAATCACCAATTTGTTAGAGTTGGGTGACAATTGGGGTCTTCAATCAAATAATGCACGGACTAATACCTTGTACGAATCTCAATGGTGCGATGATGTAGCTGGAGTTGAGCACGTGAGACACAACCACCCTAAGAGGCACTAATGACTCCTCTCAAGTGGTCCAAGGAACTCATCAATAAGGTGAATAAAACTAGGATACAGGGAACTTCGGGTCTATCCTTTGGAATAGATGTGTTGATGTCGATAGAAGGAGACATGCAAGTAATCAAGGCAATGATGTTTCCTTGATGAGAAGCACGAGGGGGATAATCAATGGTGTGGGACTATTTGGGGATTGATACACTGAATGGGGGAACAGGGGCAGGGGAGAATGGGGGACTCAAACTTCCTTTGTTCAAAGTATGACGGCAGGGTTGACTTGGAAGCAAATGAAATCGACTCATGGGATAGGGATCATAGCTGTAATACCGGGAATATAACTACAAATGGGAAATACTTAGGGAGGTAACTGGAACATGACTACTCAGGGGATCCAAGTAAGACTCATCACAGAATACTCTGAACAAAGGTGACTCAATGTGGGAAAGTTGCCAAACTGTAATATAGGGTGGCGCCGAAAGACACCGTTATGAAATGATCTTGTGGATTTTTAGCAAGCCAGAGAAAGTAAATGCTCAATGATGTTTTCATTTTTAGAGAGTCTAAAAACAGGAAGAAGAGTCCAGTGTGGTCTCTTTTTCACATGTGGTCTCCTGATTCTGAAAAAGGATAATGGTGTGCGCAGGAGGACTCTCCCTACCTTTGGGGAAGGAATACTTCTTTATCGTTTGTAGTCCAATCAGGCTGGAAAAGGTTAAACTTATACTGCCTGGATGGTCATTCAAATACTTTTATGAGCATGAACGAAACCAAGTTTGCTCAACAATCTTTTCTTGATGAGAAGGCTAGAAAAGAGCTTAAAGACAACCCATGATGAGCTTTTTCGTAAAGTTCAGTCCCAATGCCCGAGAAAGCATAAAAGGATACAAAGGGAAATGTTCCTGGCCTGAGTGTGCCAAGGTGGTCCTTTTCTTATGACAGTCTATATAGTCCGAAAAAGGAGGTAAAAAGGCTACATAGAAGCCCTGTCAAATAATTTAACGATCGTGAAAGGAAACAAGCGTGCTCTACGATCTTTTCATTCTTTTAAGAGTCAAAAAAGAGCTTAACAGAAACTCCATAATGGTCAATCAAGCAAGGGGTAAGTGTTCATTATATGGAAAAAGGTTATGTTGGGAACATGGCTGATGGGAATAAAATGCAGAACACTAATGGGGCCCCCTTTTCAGACGATGGATGGTGGTAAAAAATGATCGACTATGCAGTATGGATGGAGTGAATGGCTTGTGAACGTGTCAATATGTACGAGGGGAGATTCACGTGATGTCATGCAGAGCGAGGTGGATTCTAGGAAATGGCCTAAAAAAACCTAGTGAGAACATGAGATAAGGGTCTCGTCAGTAGATAAAGGGTGAAAAATCGAACTCGGTGGCGTGAACGACGTCCCAAACAGACTCTGGATGACTCTATGGTGCACGAAAGAAAAAAAGACCCAATGGAGGCCTATAAACAAGGGGGACCACATGACATGTGTCATTGTTGTTGTTCAGTGCTGAGTTGGAGTGGAGTAACCCAGAGCTCTCTTGCTATTTTCTTTCATTTTGACCAGTGGTTTTCATATTCGTGACTTGCAGGTAAGAGTACTCGTCGAAACTGTTCTTTTCACTAGTTTACATTTGGTTTTAGCTCTTCCAGGTGCCCCTACCGAACTGGAAGGGTTCGTAGGGCCGGGTCATGCTTTTTGAGGGAAAAGTCACGACCTAGGTCGCTCTTAATGGCCAAACAGTCGCAACCCAGTTGCAGTTGTCGAAGATATAGGTGCAAGCTAGGTCGCATCTGCCCAACAAAAGAGTGCGACTAAGTCGCATCTGTCCAATGATTAAGCGTGACTTGGGTCTCTCAGAATGGATGAATAGAAGCGGCTTCATCTTTGAATGAGGTTTTTTATGTGAGATTGAACTTAACAGGGATTGGTTTGATGTGCGGGATGCCGCGGCCGGTGTGGAGAGAGCGGGATATTGTTACCTTACGGGGCAGGAATTGAGATATGCAGGAGTGGTGGACATACTTTCCTAAAGTGGGCTGTTAAAGTACTTTCATATTCCACTTATGCAGACCGCTAGAATTTTACTGGAGACACTGGTGAGTTTCTGGGATATAGATGCAGAGTGCTTCATCGTCTAGGGGGAGCGGATAGAGATCATGTTCTATGATATTTACTTTCTAAATGGGTTCTTGATGCTGGTTGTGATCGATGGCACCACTCCGAAGCTCACACATGGGTTGACAGTGAATGATATTTGTGAGAGGCACTGCTATGCCTCTGCAACTGTGCATGGGTCATACATGTTGATGTGCGATATTGAGAGTCTCTCGACTCAGGCTGTGGAAGCGATGGTGCTGCGGATCTTGGGGTCATTTGGACTACACAAGATCTCAGGGGGGAAGCTAGAGATTGTGGAGCATGTGATGGGGGGAACCTACTATGGGTGGGCCCAGATGTATTTGACCATGTTTCGGCATTCACTGAACCATGCCAGGATTGTGGGAGGGGATTTCTGTTTCCCCTCATTTTTGTGCTCTTTCTTTTTCGAGAGATTGCCGACCCTTCGATCGCATTTGGTAGTGCGAGATGGCGGGCCTCAGGAGCCTCATATGTGGAGGTGGAGCGAGATGTTGATCTAGGAGGGAGGTGGCTTAGTGGGCCTATTCGTTACTTGAGAGCTATTAGCACAATGGAGACAAATACGAGTACTCATAGAGGACTACCCATACGTAGGGATGGACTATAGGGAAGATCCGGAGATGCCTCGACCTCTAGGACAGGCCTAGGGACCTGATGGTACATATACATGATGTTTTGTGTGGTTACATTCATATATAGTTCACTAGCTTAGTGGCAGCCAGTTTATGTGTACGACAGTTACTGATGATGTATTGTGTGTATGTGCAGATGTCGGACCATGCCCACCCACATGTTATGAATGAAGGAGGGGCATGGTGGAGGGGATAGATCCACCCGCCTAGGGGCACGAGACTATCTCGAACTTGCTTCGTCACGAAATAGAGAATTTATTAGATGGTGTTACTGATGACGGCAGACAACACTTAGATGATGACCTGATCACTACCGGTTACTGCGCACCTCAAGAGTGTATCCCCTTGATGAAGAGGATTGCAGTCGCGCCTGAGTATGTTTGAGCAGCGACCCAGGGTGACACGTCGATGGAGGAATCCAATGATGAGGAGGACATAGCGGAGAATACAGAGTCGGAGTACCAGGAGGAGGATTCTGATTCTGATTGGCAGCTAGTGGTGCTTCCCCTAGTGCAATGGTGCACTAGGATTTTGTATTAACATGTATGATCAGCTGAGAAATCTTATGGAGCTTCTCATTTTGTACTGAACACTATGACGTGATATATATATATATATATATATATATATATATATATATATATATATATATNATGACATATGTATGCATGATTATATGATGATGCATGATGCAATTTTTTATTTCCTACATACGATGATGAATATGCCACTCTAGAACGTCATTAGCCATTTGGTCTGCTACACTATTGAGGTTTATGGGAACATGTATGAATGTGATGGATTCAAAAAATTTAACCAACTATTTCGTGCACAGGAAATTTCTAAAGAGACAAGGATCACTTACTCGGTAGTAGTAATTCAACTGGGAGACAAGTAGCTGGGATTCTAAGAAGACATCAAGGTGACGAATACCCAACTGAAGGGCAGTGACCAAGAGACCAATGACACCATCGCACTCATCTTGGTTGTTGGTAGCAATGCCAACACACATTCCATTGATATGGATCAACTCATGTGACGGGGAATAGATAACCCACACAGTTGAGGCGAGATTAGGAGACGATCTACTTGCTCCGTTAGCAAATCCAATGTAGTGATGCGAGGTAGGATCCATCTGGAGCAGTCAAGGAAACAATAATGTAAGAATCATGTCAAGAATGGTGTAAAACAAAAAAGAAAAATTATGCTACAAGTGATTTGTGGCAGAGACATCAGGCATAGAACATCTTGAGGTAGAGCCCGTTGTGGGGATTCTTCAAGAGGTGGTCATTGGAGTCAACAAGAATACATGCTCCCTTGCTGAGGCTTCGGTGTACGACATATGGGTCGTACCACATGGATTCAAACTTCCCTTTTCCCAACTTATCGTTGGCTTGGTCAGAAACGAGGACCAGATCGCCTTCATTAAAGGTGTTAGGGTGGACATGGGAGTCAAAATGTGACTTCGACCGAGTTTTAGCTGCTTCAATTGCTTGGAGGGAAACGCGATGGTCCTCATTGGTTTGTTCAAGTAGAATAAAGCATTCTTCTAATTGCAATGTATCGAGAAGGAGCTCTACAGCAAGGTGAAGTGATGGAATATGGCACTCAATGGGAAGTATCGACTCAACACTGTGGACTAAGTGGAATGGGGTAAAGCTGGTGGTGGGTTTTGTTGATGTATGGTAATCCCAGAAAGATGAGAAGAGCATATGGTTCCAGTTGGTTTTATGGTTTCCTACCATCCGCTAGAGCATGGTTTTGATGATCTTGTTGAAAAATTCAACTTGTCCATTTCCATGAGGGTAGTAAGCGAAGGAGTACTAGTGTTCAAATGGTTGAAAGTTCAGTCTAAACCTCGTCTTCAAAGTGACGATCGTGGTCTGAAACTATTTACTGGGGGACACCGAAGTGTTTGATAACATGATTGAAAAAGAAAGTGTCGTTGTGTCAGCCTTATAATTGAATGTAGGCATGGCCTCGACCCATTTTGTGAAATAATCAACGGCCATGATGATGTATTTATTCGCCGATCGAGGTAGGATTACATGTCATGAAGTCAATCACCCACTTACAGAAGGGACCGACTGTGACCACAAGATGTAATGGTGCAAGGGGAGTCCTTACTTTTGGAGCAAAGAGTTTACAACTATGGTAGTGTTTGACTCCCTTGATGCAATCGAAAAAAATGGTAGGAAAAAAATAACCAGAACGGAGAATATTTTGGACAGTAGCCAAACCAAAGAGGTGGCCACCATAGACTCTATTATGACAGTCATTAAGGACTTTTCAGCCTCATCATGGGTGAGGAAACAATGTAATATGGTGTCAATGCCCTGACGGTACAGAACATCCCCAATGAGGATATGGTGAGCAACTTGGTGTCGGATGAATCATCTATATTCGCGGCTTAGGTGGGCCCTGAACTTCTGGGTGCGTAGGTACAGGAGAATGCCCCCATACCATGGGTCTTCTATGCAAATGAAAAATAGGAATTTAGCAAGGAAGGTTGATCATGATCGGTGGTGATGCGATCAATGGAGGAATGTATGTCATTAGTGTAGCTAACGCTAAATCTTTTGTGCTCTTGGGGGCAACAAATTCCAAGTCAAACTCTTGAAGAACGATGATCTACTTGGCAACGCGACCTTGTAGGAGGCGATAGCTCAAGAGGTACCTCATGGGGTTGGAATCTGCCACTACCCTAGTGTGGTTCAAAAGGATCTAATAGTGTAGCTTTTGAACAGAAAAAATGATGATGAGGGCCACCTTCTCTTCATGTGAATAATGTAAAGGGGAACCGAACAACTTTTGAATAACATAATATATCACATGCTCTTGACGAGCATCGTCTTCTTGGACTAAAACTCCATCGATGGCATTTTTGGATGGCGATACATAGAGAATGAAATCCTTGGTGGAGTCGGGTGTAGAAAACAACGAGGCGGAGGCCAGAGCTTGTTTTAATGCATCAAAAGAATCTTGTTCATGCTTATCCCAAACAAAAGGAATGTTGGTATGGAGTAGTCCTAAGAATCCATGGAATTTTGTCGCATTATCCAGAATAAAACGACGAAGGAAGTTGACCTTGCCTTGGAGACTCTGTAGTTGGCACAAAGTACGTGGTGAGGGAAGATTTAGAATGGATTGAACCTTGAGAGGGTCGACCGCAATCCCTTTGTGAGAGATGATGAACCCAAGTAAACGACCAGTTGGGACACAAAATACACACTTGAGAGGGTTCAAGTGGACTTTGTATTTGTGACATCGTAAGAAGACTTGTTGTAAGTCATCTAGATGCTATGAACGCTTCCGTGAGAGAGCCGTGAGGTCGTCCAAGTAGACTAGTAGACCAAATGGCATGACTTAATATGGAAATGTGCCCGAGGGGGTGGTGAAAGTAGTCTTGTACTGGTCTTCTTTTCGGATATGAATTTGGTTATACCCGGAGAAACCATCCATGTACAAAAAGACCTCAGGTTTGGCCTAGGCGTCAATGATTTGGTCAATGAAAGGAGTAGGGAAGTTGTCTTTGGGACATACCAAATTCAAGTCATGAAAATCAGTATAGATGTGGATGGTACCTTGTTTTTTCTTCATAGGAACAAGATTAGAAACCCAAGTGGTATATGCGATGGGGTATATGAATAATGGCCGTATAGACCACAAATCATGCACAGATGGTTGGTCCTCAAGGACTTGTTCTTAACTATTGGAAGAGTTGGGATGATGACTATTGGCATACCATCGGTTGTATCCATAACGTCTATGTGTGGGAGAAGGATAGTTAAATCTCATCATTTTTGGGTTGCATGACCATGGTCATCAGACAAAGCACAAGGTGGAATCGAACGAGGCTCGACCGTTACTTTGGTGGCCTTGCCCCCAACCTTCTTTGGGAGAGGAGGGGTTTGGGGATGGAAGGCGTGTTCAATGGGATCGGAGGAGGGCATGACTCTATATCGATTAGTTGGATGGGATTCAACATAACCTGAGACATCATAGGTGCGGTAGGTGGTTCAAGGTACCACATAGGAATCCCCAATGTAAAATCAGGTAAATTTAGAGTAGCCATGACAGGCTTGCTCATGATGCCGAGTGGTGGGAATAGGAAGGGAATCGTGTGGATCTGGAATGAACCCCAATAATTCCTGGGTGACATTGGTTGGTTGGCCTCCACCGTCTTCATTGGAATGAACCCCAATAATGTCAATCAAAACTATTTTACTAGATAATGAAATAGGGATATTTGGAAGAATTTCGTGGGCCTTTGTAGAGAGACCATCGTAGGCACAGAGGGCGGCAGTGGACAGTTGGAGGGTAAGGGACTTGAGTTTTTGCTAGACAAAAGTTGACATAACACAGGTGGATGCCCCTTCATCAATGATACATCGATGTACGACCAAATTCCAAATTGATACCAGAACTTGGAAGGCGATGGTATATGGCATTCTGGGTTCTCCTTATCCATATCAAACATGATCAAATTGGAATCAGAGGGATCCACAGCACCTAGTGCAGATAACAATGCTTTCCTCTTTGTCAAGAAAGCTTTGAGCACTTCTAGAGCGGACATAGCTGTAGGTGATTGGGCCAAGTCATCAACAATGCTATAATTTAGGGAAGCTCGAGCAGTCACATTGTTGGCGATACATCGTATAGGAAATCGTGGAACTCTAGCCGCCCCATTAGTGGGGGGTGTAGGTAAGTGGAGGGGCATGCTGGAAGTGTTAGAGGTAGATTCCACTGATGGGTCAACAGTTTCCGTGGTGGATCCATACAGGCTGAGCTGAGTCTGGAGGTTGACTTCCTCGGTTGACATTGTCATCAGGTGATGGACACCAATCTCTATAGGTGGGGCCACGGTGGGAGTTGCAGGAGCAGGTGGGGCCAAGGGTGTGGTTGAAACCATTCCTCAGTGTGGGAGGGGGTTTTGGAACACCATCGGTAGAGGACCTGGTGGTGATGGGTTGGGCTGAGCTTGGGCCGCTGCATTGGTATCGCGTTGAGCTTCATTCTGGAGAAGTTTTCAGACATGAACCATGTGAGGGCATAGATGGGTGTAATGACCATAGGTTTGGCATAAAGCACATGAATGATTAGTCCATAATTGAGGATTCTTTCCTGGTCGATCAGGATGTTGGGGGTTCTGTGCCTGCAGGTCAGTGCCACCTCCTTTTGGCTGATTATTACCTTGGTTCCTTCCTTGATTTTTCTTTCCCTACCATTGTTGATTGTTGGGGGCGGGTTGGTTGCGAAGTTTCTGTTGAGCAAAAAAATGTACCATGGAAACTGAAGGGGATGGGGCTGGATCCGAAGTGTGTTGCACTGGTGGTGCGTAATACAATGGAGGAGATGGAGGGAATGTAATTCAACCACTTGGCCTGAATACAACTGTGCCGGCCAAGTTGACCCATGGGTGTGCTGATTTGGCGTAGGATGTGCATAGGAGGAGGTGGCTTCGGACTGAGCCATCACTTGTGAGTAATCAAGGATATGGTTTGGTTGTGGAACACCATGGGTGTTTCCTAGGTGTGGTGGCATCATAGGGGGTGCTGCATAGTACTGAGGGTGTTGTGTAACAGAGCTGATGACAACATCTGCAACATGGGATGCCTCCGGCATATCACGGCAGGAGGTGCTGGCACGGGGAGCATCTGGTATGATGGTATATAAATATCCAGACTGAGCGTATATTAAGTTGTATCGTTGAGCCTTTAATATGGGCTCCTCCTCCGATTGGGGTCACTTAGAGGCGACATACTTGGCTATGGGTGGGAGTAAGGTCTTTAAAAACTAGTCAAGGAAGATCCTGTCATCCAGTTGGATCTTGCACAGGCTATGTCGCCGCCGCCACTCATGGATGTGGTCTATGATGTGGGTAGCTATATTTTAATGGGAGGATAGTAGGATCTCCACTCCCTCATCATATTGGACGGGTAGTTGAAAGTACTAGAGGAACATAAGGGAAAGTGAGAAGAAATTGGGGTAAGAGGCATGTGGCAGCTCGATGTACCATTTCGTAGCAACACCCGTAAGTGTGCACTGTAATAGCTTCAGTATGACAAAGTCATCCATAATTTTGTTTGATGAACACCATAGATGGAAAGACATGATATGGTTTTCGGGGTCCTTGCCTACCTTTCCCTCAAACTTCAAGATATTTGAAGGAATTTTGGTCAGCATGGGAGGCCAATAACGTTGGATCGGGATGGACCGGCAATGGCACTGGAATTTGTAGGGGTATGTTGTCCATGCATGGCTGGGGGTATATGAGGTTGAATTCCCATAGCAGGGATAGTCAGAATGGTCGTGGAAGTGCCACTACCCCCAAGTATATAATCTGGTACAATAGGAATTGTGGTAGCTGGTGCGGGGCCACCACTAGTGGATAACATACATACAAAAACATGTATAGTGGTGCTGGGACCAATGGCAGGGATACCAATAATTATGGGTGGCAAGGACGTAGGTCTCCGTCGACTATCCCTCCATGAAAGGGATCAAGATGTACGCTAGCCATGGGGCTAGATGTGGCAGTAAAAAAATTAGGCTCAGATTGGTAAGAATTTGAATTGGATTCAGAGGCCATGTGTCCTTCTAAAGGTGAGGAGGGTTGTCAAAGAGGGCTTCGACGGTGACAGTATAAAGAACCAAACTAAGGGGAGTTCCCCCTTAGTCGAGAGGAATAACATGGTGGAGCAATGATGGCTTATAGTAGTAACTGGAAATGAATTTGGACCCCAGTTTAAATCAACTTCCTATTGGCTCAAAAGGAGTCAATCGGCCACCAAGGCTGTCTAAAGGCTTGCATATTGGGTCAGTACCCCTCACTCCATGGTGTAGGTAAAACTGCTAACCGCTTGGACACAAACGACAACACTTTGGTTTTCCCCTCATGTGGGTATCTAGTCAATCTGGTGGGGATCATTTCTCTTTTCGCTTGGCAAGTCCTTTCAATGGACAACTACTTTGGGGTTCCTGTGGTACTCCTCACAACGAGTTTTAGGGAAAATACCAAGTACTTCCCATAGTTGTTGCAGATGAGACTTATGCCCCGAACTGAATATTATTAAGTAAATTTGGTTACTTTTAAGGTTTTTCTTGGGGTCATGAACCAAGCTTGTTTGATTATTGGTGTGAGTATGTGTGCACTTGTGTATGAAAATTTTACTTTCAAATATGAAATAAATAAATAACAATGGATTTCTTGCAAGAAACAAGCAAAGGGCTATACCAAAGCAGGTTTGAAAGGGAAAAGCAGATCTGAACAAAGTGCAGGATAGACAAGGGTCTAAAATAGGTTCAGGAAACTGACTGTTAACTGACAGTCATGTCTGTTAGTGGGACAACCATGATCTAGGTCACACATAACAGGAAAACAGAGGCAATCAATTCATAAAAAGATAAGTTGCACTTAACTGGTGGATAGCCATGATTGGGTCGCTCAAACAAGAAAAATAGAGGTGTATGGGTCACTCAAACAATAAAAACAGGCATGACTGGGCCATGTGAGGCAAGTCACAATTTACGGGGCTAAGGCCGTGACCTGGGTTGCGCCTAATAGGAGAAACTGTGTGACTGGGTCACGGCTTCTGGCCTGAAAGGTGCGACTTGGGTTGGACCGAAAATAATCAAGAAAATAAAGCCGACAGGGGCCAAGGGGGACATGAACTGGTGCTGTAAAGGTTTGGATCGGCCGGGTGGGGGTCCGATCAGTGACGGTTGTGGGTAAAAAAAAAGAAACACCTGCAAAACAAGGGATCCAAGAGGAACGACCAACGAAGTTTCCAAAACTGTAGCGTGGTTTTTGCCCATGCTAAGTGAAAAATCACCTCCATTCTGTCAATGGGATAGTAGGGTAGAGTTCATGGAGGAAATATACAACAATAAACGATATTAGTAAAACGAAATCAATAAAAAATTACCGCTAAACTAAATAACAACAAATACATGAAAAATATACCTTCTTTCTCTTGAAAATGGGCCACTGTGCCCATTCTCGGAAATGGACCACCTCTCCATAGGCTGGTTGGTATGGAGAATGTCTCAACGTACTGAATGGGGGATGGTAGGGCAACAGGATGATTGGCAAAAATGGTGTGAATACTTTGAGAATAATGGTTTATCACCGTACGCATGGAATAGAATAACAGAAAAAAGGGATAAGAATCTTTTGATAGAGACCTTCACACTATTTTTATAATATGTTTTTGGGTTTTTTGACCTTTTCTCTTTTAGGTTTTTGGAACCCTAGTTAGGGTTTTAAGCCTCATTTAGGGTTTTAATCCATTTTTAGGGATTTTAGCCCTTTTTTGGGTTTTGGAACCCTAGTTGGGGTTTTAAGCCTCATTTAGTGTTTTAATCCCTTTTTGGGGTTTTTTAGCCCTTTTTTTGGGTTTTTTGGCCTTTTGTGGGATTTTTGGCCTTTTTTGAGAGAGAATGAAGGTAAACCATAGTTCTGAAGGTCAAAAGTAAGGGAAATATGGTAGGAAAATGATGTATGCATGTGGTTTAGACCATGTAGATCTAGGTGAGCAAATTTTTGTGTTAACAGGAAGTATGGAAAGCCATGAATAAATTTATCTTTCAGGATGTAATGCACCTAAAATTAATAATTTATTATTAATTTTTGATGAGGTATTTTATTTATTATTTTAAATATTTTTGAAAGAATGTAAAAAATAAAACAAATGTAATGAATTATTCTTTTATTAATAAAAGATACTGAATGGGACAAAAGTGGAATAACTATTGAAGAGTGTTTGCTGACCCACAAGAGGAAAAGACAAGTGGCTGAAGCTACTGAGTGAGAACTCAAGGTGCAGGAGGCCTCTTCCCCAAAATCAAGTCACTACGGGCCTAGTTGAGTGGTAAAGAGAAGGAGGCTCATAAATCAACAATTCTTAGGAAAAATACTATATAATAGTATGTCCATCAACAATCCAGAGGCTAGAATTGGATGTGGACTGAATATGATAATGCAAGAGATGGCACATTAAGTGGATTTTTCTCTTGTGATTCAACGAACAGGCTCGAGGGTTATGGAGCAAGTAACTTGGCTGGTCTAGGAGTTGGTTGGGAGGAACAACTATTCCATTTATGTTTTCCCAGTAGTGGTGCCAGGTTGTTTCTCTATGTTCTAATTATAGTGGGTTTTTTATTTAGATATGGATTTGCAACTATATTAGTAAGTAGGAATGTTTTAATAAATATTAATGCATAGTTATATAATATGTATCGATTTATATCTTGTTTATGTATCAATTCTGAATATATTTATGTTCTTTGTTTATATCTAAGAATGATTGATTCTGATTTGTAAGACTTCTTAGATCAGGCATCCATACCTGAGTTCAGGATTTCAAAAGGATTTTATATGTTGTAGAATCAAATTATTTCCTTAAATGATTATATATCAATGAATTGTATCTGTTCTTTCTTATGCCATAGACATAGTTAGTTTTTTTATTAAAGTAGTTAAGGTTAAACCATTTAAATACTTATCAGTTTACAGTCAGATTGAAATCAAGGAAATGCAATTAAATAAACTAGGAATAATTTATTTATAAATTATCAAGACAAATATACACACATTTACGATTTATAATCTAGCTAAGTACTAATTAAATAATCACAATTATCTACACTCATAGAGATAATTATATACAATATAGATCTGATTTGATTATCAACAAATGATCACTTATAGCATATATATACCTACATATCTAACAATATCCTTTGCGGATCCAAAATCTACCAGTTAATAACCAGAATTAAAATCATCCACAGTAATCAAATTTGTAGTTAAAACAAATCCCACAACAAATCGCATAAGCAAATATTCTATCTTGCATAGACCGGTAGCAATCTCATTTACGATGGAAGCTGAGTATTAAAATAATATAGCAATTAGATCTAAAATCAAGCCAAATCAAATACATGCATAACATCTTTTAACCACGATTTTATTAATAAACAATTCCACTGAAATCGAAAGACCCTATGGTTCATATGTTTATTAAACAATACCAGGATAAAGGTTATGGTCGTAATCCATTAAAGGTTGTGGTCATAAGCCATTTTAATGGCTGCCATCGTTTATACAAAATATAAGCATACGACAATCATACAATAGCTAACCAGTGCTGCTTTGAAATGCTAAACCCTCATATGAGTTAGTAATATTTTTATTATTGCTACATACATCCTATATAAACAAAACCAATATATTTAAAACAACATTTTCTTATTTAAAATATATTCATGGTCGTAAGTCCATCGAAGGATGGAATCCATTGATTAAATCAAAAGAGTATACAATTATAACCACGGAATGATTCGTAGCTGGAAGTGCAAAGACCCTAAGAGTCGTTTCTTTTCATTATACATAAAAAATTATTAAAACAAAGGTATGCATACAGGGTGTAGCTGTAATACCATCCATGATGGCTTCCACCATTGTTTAAACCCTAAAAAGACTTCCAACTATAGAGTAAGCGAGGTGGTGGTAAATCCATCTGTGATGGTACCCTCAACACCCACGCATGCACTAAAACAAACTAGAAAGCACTTAAAAACGATGCGAAGCAGAGCGCCTATAAATCCCTCTGTAGAGCAGAGTTAAAACCCAAGGGTTTCTAACAACACACAAAACTTATCTTGTACAAAGATGGAGTTTTTTTCCTCCTCTCGGCTCCTTACGCTCATGCCTTTTAGTACCTGCAGTAAACCAACTTATTTCAACGACGGTGGATAAAATTCTTTAAATTATAGAATGAAAACTAGGGTTTGGATAAATGATGGCCTTTCAATCATTTGCATCGAAATATTAACACTATGATAAGAACCATATCATATAACATAAAACTATTGTAATCTAAAACAACAAAATAATGTTTTATATTAACATTGCAAAACCATGGTTTAAAACCATGTCAATATCCATGTGTTAAATCCTTGCCTCATAACCTTCACGCCATGGGACCAAGGTCATTTTAAAAACTTTACACTTTGTGCTTAGGACTTTGGAAAGTCTTTCCCTTTTTACATTGCAAGGTGGGATCAAGACTATGGTATAGTCTCTCAACCCTTAGGCTAGTAAGTCCGTAGTAGTGACACCAAAAACCAAAGCAAGAAACTAAAAAACATCACCCTCCAGCGTGGCTGTATGCAGTGGATAGACTTCATCATTACTGAACCTGGTGAAACTTGACATAGGAAGAAAAATGATATAAGTAATTTACATAAGAATCATAAATTAAACACATATGTAATACTTCCTTCTAAGAGTCATATGAATTTTCTAATTACATGCATGCACAATTTTGTTTAATTATGATTTTTGAGGTATGTGACAAAATGGTATCAGAGCATGGTTACAACATTAGGCTTGAACCAACTAAACACTAAAACTTTTAAAGAAACCAGAAAACTATGTTTTACTTTATTTTTGTTTTGTTTAATTCTCTTACAAAACATAAAGAGAAGGATAATTGTATTTTTGCAGGAAAAACATGGCAGAAGTAGGGATGTCTGCCGAAGAAGAGTCTCACCCTGAAAATCCTTTAAATAATGAAGAGGGTAATTTAAGGGATGGGGAGATCTAGGTAAACCTGAACCAAAAGTCAAGATAATAAATATGATCTGCAAAGAACTATTAAAGATTTAAGATCAGAGCTAAGAAGAGTTAAGGAGGATAATGAATGAATCCTAAAATCCCAAGAGGAATTGAATAATATTTTACTAGCTAAAATACATAATGATGAAAAAGAGAAAAACAAGGAACCAGAACGTAACATACTAAAAACTACACCTTACAAATGTAAGGGAAGGAAACTGGAATTTTCCAGTCATAACACTGAAACCTCCAGTGAATAATCAGTCAAACATCACACGGAAAAACAACAAGATTCCAGTGAAAGTAGCAATGATAATAAAAAGAAAAAGAAGTACAAACCATATGAAGAAATATCTAGGGAGTTTAAAAAGATTAAACCACCAATGTTTAATGGTGAAATTGAAAAAGGAGAAGAAGTAGAATCCTGGTTGTGAGGGATGAAGAAACACTTCCAAATCTAGAATTATTCCGACGAATTAAAAGCTAAAATGGCCATATATAATATGATTGGAGAAATGGATATATGGTGGAAGGATATAAAGAAAGTGAAGGGAATAAAGGAAATATATGTAACTTGGAAAACTTTTAAAAATAATTTTAAAATAAAATACTTGTCAGAACAGTATTATGAAGAGAAGGCTAAGTAATTTTACAAGTTAAGACTAGGAGCTATGGCTATGAAAGAGCTCAGTAGTAAATTCCCGAGTTTGATTTGTTACATACCTTATATAATTGATGAAAAACCAAAGATACAATTTTTTCTCATTGTTTTTATATCATGTTTAAAGAGCGTATTGAGTATGACAATCCGAATACGATGTAGGAAGCAATGAGAAAGGCAAATTTCTGTTACCGCCAGAATAAAAATAAAAGAGAAAGTGTACCAATTTGGAAGACTAAAAGACGAGATAACTTTGACCAAGAAAAAGAAATAATAAATTCCATAAAAACATAGGGAATAATTATTAGGGTATCAGGGCAGTAACTATACAAATTTTAAACCACATAATTTTGCAGTAAAAGAAAGAGAACCTCCCACTACTTTAATTAAGAAAACTGTGCAGATGGAACCTTAAAATGTTGGGAATGTGAAGGGCCATTTATTTCAAAGACTGTCCTGTAAGAAATAAAAACTTTAATGTTCATTCCATTTAGGAAGCTGTTATAGTTGGAGACATGCCAACAAGGAGCATGCCCAGAATCAGTGTTGTGTTAGAGAACCGATAAGCAGACCGTCAAACTTCAATGGTCAATATCGAAGGTATGATCAAAAGTCAACCTATTTCCATCTTGATTGATCTAGGTGCGAGTTTGAGTTATATATTGCCTAGAATAGTTGAATTATATAAATTAGTACCAAAAAAAATTGATAAGTTGTGGCTGGTACAGTTAGCCATAGGTACTAAATGTAAAGTCACTAGTTATTTTAAAAACTACGAATTATTAATGAATGATTTCATTACGCATTTGGATCTGAATATTTTACTTTTAGGTTCCTATGATCCATCAATAGGAATGGATTGGATTGAAAAACACAGAGTAATGCTAATTTGGTTTGATAAAGCCTTTACATGCATAGACGACACTAGAAACACAATTAAAGTGAAAGGAATTCCTAGAAAAGTTATGATCAGAGAGGTCTCTGCTCCACAAATGAAAAGATCAGTACATAAAGGATGTAAATTATTTGTTGTTTATGTAATGGGTGATAAAGATATGAAAAAAAACTTAAAATATAAGACATACCTATCTTAAAAGAGTTTGAAGATATCTTTTCGAAGGAAGTCCTTGGACTTCCTCCAAAAAGAGACATAGACTTCACAATTGATTTGATACCTGGAGCGGTACCACCATTGAAAGATATTTACCGGATGAACATAATAGAACTTACAGAACAAAAATCACAATTACAAGAATTGATCGACAGAAGGAATTTTCGACCAAGTGTTTCCCCTTGGGGAGCACCAATCTTGTTTGTAAAGAAGAAAGACAGAACCTTAAGATTGTGCATAGACTATCGACAACTGAATAAAATGACTATTAAAAATCAATACCCACTGCCCTGGATAGACGATCTATTCGATCAATTCCATGGGGAAACAATATTTTTTAAAATAGACTTAAGGTCTAGATATCATCAGGTGTGAATCAAAGATGAATACATCTTTAAAACCTCTTTTAGGACCCATTATGGTGACTACGAATTTGTCATAATGGCTTTTGGGTTGAAAAACGCACCTACAACATTCACGTGCTTAACGAATATTATTCTAAGTAACTATCTGGATAAATTTGTAGTTGTCTTCATCGACGCCATACTGATTTACTTGAAAAATGAACAAGAACACAAAGAACATTTAAAGATAATTCTACAAGTACTAAGAGAACAACAATTGTATGCTAAGTTCAGTAAATGTGACTTCGTTAAAAACATGATTTAATATCTAGTACATGTAGTGTCCAAGGATGGAATCTATGTTGACCTCGAAAAAATTAAGGCTATCATTGAATGGCCAATTCCTAAAAATGTTACACACATAAGATCATTCATGGGGATTACCGGTTATTATCAAAAGTTCATCGAAGTATTTTCTGAGATAGCCTACTCCATAACTTCACTGCAAAATAAAGATAGAGAGTTTGAGTGGACTGAAAAGTGTATGGAAAGTCTTAATAAATTAAAACATATGTTAACTTCTGCCCCTATCCTAAAATTTGCCGATCCTTTTAAGGATTTTGTCATATGTATTGACGTTTGTAAAGAAGGATTAGGCGAGGTATTAATACACACGACTTAGAACTTGCTGCAATAATTCACGCATTAAAGATGTGGCGACATTAACTCATCGAAAGGAAATTTATGCTAATGTTAGATAACATAAGTTTGAAATATATATTTGACAAACAAAATTTAAATGCTAGGAAGGCAAGATGGCTTTCTTTCTTAAGTGAATATGACTTCTAAATAAAACACATAAAGGGAAAAGAAATTTTTTTTGTAGATGCTTGAGTCGTCACACAAATTTACTTTTTCAAGCAACAGTTATGAATCAGATCTGGAAAATCAGAGCTTAAGTGCAGAAAATCACAATAGGATTTGAGCCCAAAATTCGACGACATAATTCGACAACATTCGACGTAAAGTACATTTTTGTCGGATTGCAATGATGAAAAGTATTGTATCTTCTGATTTATTTTGGTCATCTTGTAGTGTCGTCGAATTTTTGACTTGAAGCTTCGTAGGTTTTTCAACGATGCCTATTGTCGGTTAAGAGACGATTTTTCGTTGGAGTTGTGACGAAAAGTGAGGAGAGAGTCATCATATTTGCGATGGAAAATGAGGAGAGAGTCATCGGATTTGCGATGATATGTGAATAGAGGATTTTCAAAATTTCGACGCTCATAGGCTATTTTCCCCAAACAGTATAAAGCCATATTTCCAACGGTAAGTAGATTCAGATCGTCGGATATTCGACGACTGTGAAATTATAAATATAATTTTTTTAATCATTCTGACATGTTTTCTATAGAAATGACGAATGGCTTGCATAATTTATTTATTCCTTGATAAACGGTTTGATGAATTGTTTTATTCTTCGACGACCGGTTTGGGGAATTTGTTTTTCCATTAGAGGAAATTTCAACTCAAAATGGGCCTTTTAAGTCTAATTCAAATTCCATGTCATCATGTGTTATCCAATGAAATTGATTTAAATTTGAAATACCGTATAGGTCTGAAAGAATTTTTAATATAAATTTGGGGATAGGTATCATAAAAAAACTATTTTTTTGTTTGTATTTTTGACATATCTCCCTGTGTTTTTACTCAAATTTCAATCGGGAGAGCTCGTTGGATGTGGAACTAAATTCCACATTCAACGATTACCCACTCGACATACTTTTGACAGACCCCGCTACCCCAAAAACAAGAAATACCTGAAAAAACATGATGATGATGTCATCATCACGTTTTTTCAGGTATTTATTATTTTTGGGGCAGCGGGGTCTATCAAAAGTTTGCCGAGTGGGTGTTCGTTGGATGCGGAATTTAATTTCCTATCCAATGAGCTCTCCTAATCGAAATTTGAGTAAAAAAACGGGGAGATATGTCGAAAATACAAACAAAAAAGTAGTTTTTTTCTTTTCTTCTTTAAAATTAATCAATATTATTTTATTATTTTAACTATTATTGGATTAATTTTTTTTTAGGAGGCCCATTTTGAGTTGAAATTTCCTCTAATGTTCGACAAACAATTTGTGGGAATTTTTTTATTCTTCAACAAACCACCGTTTGAGAAAATTGTGATGCATGGAACTTTATTTTTTATCATTGTCGATAGTATTCATTGACGAAGTTTGTGGAAAAATGTCAAATAGAAATATTCCTGATCCAAATGAACACAATCGACAATTGCTTGCTAGACTATGGGATGCAGTGAAATGAAGGGTTGATGGGAAATGTTATTGTCCATGTAGTCAATGTAGGGGATTTAAGAGGAAAATAATATTGATTGCAACAACCACAAAACATTATAGGGAACATGGACAGGCTGAGGGAGGGAATGAATATCGTCCATTTGTAGGTTTAACATTATAAAGTTTTTTATATTTTTTTCTTTGGTAAATGTATGTATTATTTTAATATTTCCTATATTAGCTTATATCTATTGATGTATTCATGTATTTATAAAGGAAATACATCCTAGGACATATCGTACAGAGGAAGTTCTTTTAGAACTAGTACAGGAGGATCATGGAGCGTCTATGTTTAATGGAGAACAAGTGAATGATCATATTGAAGGACATGATCATACTGATAACATAGTTGAATATGATGTTACAAATACATTGATCCATGATTCATTTAATGTTAGAATGGATGATGACGATGACGATGATAATGAAAATATTGATGACTTTGATGATGTTCATGATATACCTCTTCTCGATAAGGCATACGAACCCCTTTATGAAGGATCCAAAACAAATCTTCTCTCTTCTATCATTGTTGATAATGAACTTGAAGGTTATGAATGGTCTTTCAAACATATCAATCACATGGATGCTAAGGTATGTAAAATAATCCATCACATATATACCATCGTGATAAAGTTTATCTTTATTCTTCTAATAATTGTATTGTGAATTCACCATTAAAATTAATATAGATGAAGTATGTTTCGTTAATATTATTTATATATTACATTAACTCTATTTTTATTTTTGTTTTATGTAGCTTGATAGCTGAATTTTTGTTACCACCATCAAATATTTTACCTCGCAAATGTCGAGATTTATCTTCCATCATGAAAGAGATTGGAATTCATTATGAAGCAATTCATGCATACCTCGGTGAACATGTTATATATTATAATAAGCATGAATTTGCAATAGAATGTCCTGAATTTCATATAAGTAGTTATCGAACAGATCAAGTAACAAAAAAAGTGCCTAATAAGGTTCTTCGTTATATTCCCATCATTCCACATTTGCAACGACTATTCAAGTGCAATAACATAGCGCAATTTAAGGATTACCATGCCAGGAACATAAGTCAAGATGATGTTATTTGAATGCCTGCATATGGTTCTGCATTTAGAGATATGGAGGAAAAGTGGCCTCACTTTAAAGAAGAAACACATAATCTTAGGATTTCTTTGGTAGCATATGGTGTTAATCCATTTGCACAGATGAAATCCATTTACACGGCGTGGCCTATTTTTGTTATCAACAATAACATTCCTCCATGGTTGAGAATAAAGAGGTAGCACATACTGTTGTTGATGATTATTCTAGGTATTTTGTGTCTACAACTATTTTATTTCTAATGTAGTTGTGGCATCTCATTTGTCATATTATGTTTCCTAATTTCATATATATATTTTTTATTTTACTCTTGTGCATGGTTTATATATCTTAATGGTTCTCATAATTATATATTTTATATGTACTTTAAATCAATCAGGTAAGTTCCAAGTCAAAGATATGAATGTATATATAAAACCTATTATAGACGAGCTACTGAAGTTATGGAATGGAATCACTATGTATGACGTATGTAGACCAATATGACAAAGGAAATTTCAATTCCATGCAATGGTTGTATGGACAATACACAATGCCCCAGGGTTAGCCCATTTTTTTGGTTTGTATTTTTAAGTTCCACTTTAATTGCATTTAATTATATGAAGTAGTTAATATAGTTTATATATAATTATAATTGACATAGATATTCCAAATCTATATATTGTAGGTCTTCAGACAAAGGGTAAATTTTCATGTCTAGTTTGTGGTCCTAAGATCAAATCTTGTCGCTCAAAAAGCTTAAGAAATGAGGTGTTTGATGAATATAGGCATTTCCTCTCTAAGAATCACAGTATCGAATAAACAAAAAAAATATTTTTAATGGGAAGCAAGAGACTCCATTAAAACCACGGAGAATGACACCTCACCTTTGGAAGATGCAATACAATAGAAATCTTCAAGCTAGTACGTATGGTTCATCATATATGAATTGTTATGTATTTTAATTTTTATTGTTAGTTGTTTACTGTAGTGGCCATATTTGATTTCTGTAATTTATTTATAAACTAATATTCATGATGTCCTTTGTGATCATGAAGGAATTAATGGGATTCCACGAGGAATGGAAAGTTATCCTATAAAATTCAGCAGGTTTCCCTACTATGAGCACCTACAAATTGCTCATCTGTTTGATACAATGCATATTGGAAAGAATGTGACTGAAATATTATAGCGACTATTGGAGCTAAGGAGCGAGAAAGATAAAATTGTGAAAGCTTGCAAAGACATTTAAGAATGCAACCATGCAATGAAAGACGACATTCAATTTCATAGCAACGAAGAACGAATTAATATAAACTCAATTCCATGGATGTTTACAGAGCAACAAAGTAATGTTGTCAAAGAAGTAATGTGGAAAATTAAATTTCCCAAAGGATTTTGTGTGAACTTGAAGAATATCATAACAAAAAGGTGATTTTGCGGGGGTTAAAACACATGATTGGCACATCTTAATCAAGGTAATTATTATTCTAATGTCCATATAATTTTTTTTTCATTTTATTGCATAAATTTGTTTTCTTGTTTGTATACTCTTTGTTTAAAAAATGACGGGGTTTGTATATTGATACAATATGTTCTAGCTCTCTCTCTCCTAGACAACTTCAACAACAATCTCAAACAAGTTATGTATAATCTTGGGAAATACATGAGGTAACTAGCGATTAGTTTCTTGTGCTTAGTGTTTCTTTAATTCTTCGTATAAAACCACTTATACTATGAAACAAGAACTTTATATTAAGAATGAGAACTCTAGGCACAAAAAAGATGATTTTGCAAAAAAAACACTAGAAACACCCCCAAATAGAAAAGCATTGATACGAATATACATGTTTTTTTTTTGGTGTTAAAAATAGAGCCATGGCCTAAACATCCCATATTGTTGTTTACAAAAATTTTAAAATCAACCCCTAATTTTTAAAAATATTTTTTTCTCCAAAAGATAAATTACAACTTTTTTGAAACTTGCATATTAAACAAACAAAAATATTACATAAATAATTTCACCACTCTAACCATATATTCAAATAAATTATGATGTAATTCGTAATGAAATCATATATTAGACCATACAAACAAATGATTCATATAAATATTCAAAATATCCTTCAGATTTTCAATTGCAAACATCATACTAATAAAAAAACATCTAAAATGTTTCATTTGAAGTTATTCAAATTCATCCATGGATTCTGATCAGTGGGTGCACCATCTAAGTCTACATCTATGCCCATTATTTCAGCTCTGTATCTACGGCTTGGTTTAGAAAACTCCCATATTGTAACATTTTTTAACATTACAAAGACAATAATTTAACATAAAATTAGTAAAAATAACAATACTTATTTCATCCTTCAAATAAACAAATACAATCAAAATCATATCAATCATCCTAACTAAAACTTAGTAGCTAACATATAGTGATTAGGTTATAAAAAATATATAAAATTTAAATTTTACAAGTTATATTAAAAGGAGTAAAACATTAACTATAACACAATGGGATAAGTAACATATGGCGAGAGAGTTCTAAAAGAGTCATCCTAGACTCTATCAAATGCCTAGAGGGATCAAATCTCTCGAGGTGCAAACCTCTCCTTGAATAGCTCCTTGCCTCCAAAATTTAATAATGGATACAATATTTTTTTAATAAAAATTAATATAAATAATGATTTTTTAGTTGTTAAGTTCCATTTGTATAATTGTTAAGTTCACTTCACTATAAGCTTAAAGAAAGTTAAAAGAGTTTATTTTTTTTAATTTAAGAATAAAAAATTAAAATACAAATATTTTAATATTCTATCAAGTTTTGACAAAACTTGAGTATCTTATATATTATGAAAAAAAACATATGAATAAAAATAGAGTAAGTAATGATGGTATCTCAAGTAGGTATTTTTGTTAGAAAAAAATTGATTAAAAATAAGTAATTAGAAAAAAAATGAAATTGACTACTTATTAATTTTAAAAATTTATTTAAAAAAAATAATTAAAATTTATAATAATTTTTTTATGATTTATTATTATTATTATGATAACATTATTTACACAATCTCTATCTCGTTAAATAAAAACAAATTTACTTTGTCAATTCAAAATCCTAAAATGTTAACTTAAATGGAAGTGGAAATGCATATAATGAAAGATTACTTTCTATTTAAAATAGAAACTTAAATTATCATAAAGATTTAAATAATTTGCATATTAAAATATTCAATTTTTAAAAAATTAAAATAAGTTAAAACACATGTATATAAGTTAAAACCTATATATAAATTGTAAAATCATTAAATTAAAAAACAGTAAAAGTGATTAAAATGAAAAACAATGTATTTTCCTTGATTTCATAAAACATTTTCACTTTAAACTTTTTTACCATGATATTATCTGACATCATGAAATGTATCCAGAGTTTTCAGAGAAGCAAAACCCTAATTGTGAGGGGATCAAATAATATACATCGACTAATATAGCCAATTATTACTTTCTGAATATCCACGAGGGACAAAAAAGAGGTTTAGATTACAGAGTGTTCACCATAATACTGATCTCACACACAAAAATGCATTTAGAATAGTAGTCCACGATATTAGGTCTAATAGATTTAGATGTAGTGCTTACAAAAATCAAGTTGTTCACAATTATCTACTATTACTACTGCTAAAGTTATAAATTGGAAAAGCACACAACTTATTTGACCGTGGATGTTTTCAGGGATATGAAATTGGAATTACTGGGTATGATATGATTTAATGATGGCCAACAAGTGTCTGAGAAATGGATATTCTCCCTACCATGAGATTAGATGTTGTGCATCTGGTCCTTGAAAGATGCATAAGCATTTAGATCCGCCACCCTGTTCTCACCCTGAATTTCTACCCTTGAAATAGAAATACTATGGTTTATCTGGAAAGCTACCCTCTGTTGCTGGTTATGGATGATTGGATATGGATTAGTTTCTGCTACATTTACAGTCATTTTACATCCACATCCCAACATGGAAGAACTTCTCTTGGAATTGGAATTGCCTTCCTTGTAAGTATTTTCTTTGAAGTTCCCTGATATAGAATGTTTGTTCATCTTCTTCAAGTCTTCAAGGTGTGATGGAAAATTGCCCAAACTGGTTTTGTCCATTGTATCCCCTGTGGTGACGCTCCAATCTACGGATGCCTCGCTAGGTTCGTAACATCAACTGATTGCAGGTGTAACTGGTTCTTCTATGCTTGTAAACTAAAACAAAGTATCGCGACGATTGAAGGCAACCTCACTTGGAGAATAACTGGATTGAATACTGGAAATATCGTTACCTTGGCACAAGTAATCTAGGTGCAATTTTTCAGTGTCCATTTGGATTCAAATTGACCCAAGCATCCCTTTCTCCCGAGCGGCCCTCCTCTATCTTTGCCTCCCTTCCCCTCGAGAATCCTCCCCTACCGTCGCCTCCGCCTTAGCATTAAGGGGAGCGCCAATCCCTTGGGCACCAAAAGGACGCCCTTCACTGGTAGGCGATTCTCAGAATCACGCCTGTCAAAACCCCAAATTTTCACAAAAAATTAAAATTTTGAGATAACATAAAATAATTACAGTTGCAGTTAGGTAACCGCAGTAGCTATTATAAGATATGAAATAGACAAATAAAAGTAACCATTTAACTTTAACACATATAGACTAACGTTGTTTTAAATTTTGATATGTGATGTAAGTAATCTGCATTTGATTATTTAGCTCTACTGATAGTTTGAATGTCAAGTAGGTGAGGAGTCATTTTCTAGTTGGGGTTTACGTAGTGATTGCTAGCGTACTTGGATTTCTGGATCTTTACAGGCTTGACAGGTAATTTTTTTGACCCAATAAAATTTTATTAAGGCGATATATCAGATATAGTTTCTCTTAGCGTAGAATATACTGCTAGAGTAAAAGTTTTACTTAGAAGACTCAAGAATCTGCAAGGTAAAGTAATGTTTCTTTTACTTGTAATACCCTATTATTTTACTTCATCCTTGCATCATAGAGGTTAATAATGTTTCCCTACTGTTTGTCTATTATCAGTAAGATCTTTATGATAGATAAAAACTTTCCTTTTAACTTTACTCTAATTGATTTCCAGTTTTAGAAGAGCTCAAGATAATATTTCATAACTCTTTCTTAGATGTAAGAGTCTATTGCTAATACCATCATAATAATTAAATCACTGCTTATCATTATAAAAAATGGACTTAAGTCCTTCGTAACATAAGCCTAAAGTATTCTTCTTAACTCCGTTTCAATTAGGACTCAATAAGGTCAAATTATCAGCTTAACATCGCTTGTAGTTTATGAGATATCCTCTACATGTAAATCATCAAGATTGTGGTTGGAAAATCCCATTATCGTCATGAACGACATAATGTGACAAATTCTCATTACCCTAATATTTGTTTATATGTGAATAAGATGCAATACAATCCTAAAGAGTTTACTATTCTAACTCCAAAATTTAACTTCATCTTGTTCGATTCATCTTAGAACTTGATAAATGTTATGGAGTTCCCTGATCATGTACTTATAGATTTATATCCTACATCTAGTACTATAGATTCCTTTTTGAGTGAAGGATCTATTCTTGTGTATAAGTGTTATTATATATTTATACACCATATTAGTTTAATTCTATTCTTATAACTTAACCATTCATAGCTCATGAATATAATACCAAGTTATTTAAAGCATTTTCAAACATGTTCAAGATTATACTAACCTCTTAATCTTTTCCTCACCAGTTTGATTATGAAAGGTTATAAGAATCCTTACATTATTGGCATTGAATTAATAAACAAAGCCTTTGAGAAACAAGGGCATCGAATTCATATGCAATTCGGTTCTTTTCCCAAGCTATTTATAAGGTTAAACATTATATTTAAACGTTGGTATAACACTTGTTCAAAGTTGAGGATTGACTTGTTTGGCAATGAAATGGTTTGGACTTTATATAATAACTTATTATTACTACATGCATAAAGTAATTGATTTACAAATAATTGGGTTCGAATGTTTTGCAGTGGAAACTATATGAAAAATCCACCATGAAATGAAAAGATTTGAGAACACGTGGAACTCTCCTCGCCATGCAATACATGATTTAAAAGCCTTACCTTTCAACCCTAAACTTCATTGCTTCAGCGAGGGTTTCGGTCTCTGTTTCGTTGGGTTCCCTGCGACCATGAGGGCTTGCAGTTGCTTGCCTCTAGCTCCACTGTTTATGCATTTTCTTTAAAGAGTCGTTGTTTAGAGTGAGTGCTATAAACCATAGCTTGTAAGCGACTTGAGTTTGCAAACACCTTGCCGTGCATGAGGGTTGTTTTACACAGTTGATAGTTACTATGGGAAAGTTATGTTTAGCCACTACCTTAGCTTGCTCTTGTCCCAGTTGTCAATGTAGATGAAACTCAAAATCAGCTGCCCCTCCTTAGGTGAACGCGATGGTTGTTGTGCTCGTGATGTCGATCTGCCTCCTTCTTGACCTCGGTTTCCAACGTTGCAGGTATGCATCACCTTTAAGAAGTTGAACAATATACACATATTCAGTTCCAGTTCTATTTACATGTTTTTAATTATATTTGGGTTTACAACTTGCAGGTGACAGTTCGCAGAAAGCTTGGAAGGAACCATTACACAAATGGATTGGCGTACAGGCTACGAGTAAGCCTTGGTTACAAAATGGCTCTCCCACTTGTGCAGACCTTAAGGGGAAGTTACAGTTAGAAGAAGTTAGGGCATAGGTTTTTACCCAGTATTGGGTTGTTGTTCTTCATTTTACTAGTTTGAGTTTTTTGTTCAAACCCTTGCTTACATTAGGGTAACTCCGGCTCAAGCCATGATTTGTAAATGCTTGTTTCTCGTGTTTCTACCAAAGTTGATACTTGGTCTGTGTTGCAGCTGCAACAATTATCCCCAAATTTTCCTAAATTTTTGGGCCCCTCCTCATGTTTTAGCATTATTATTAATCGTTGAACTCTTGATTTTTTGGGCATGCTGTCTTTTCGAGAAATTTTGAAGATTGATTGTCGGCCTGTGTAAATTGCTACGTCTGTCTTTCGTGCTGGGTCGCGGATGTGAATTTAGTTTCCTAGCTGAGGATAAGTCAAATCTTTTGTTCTTTAAGGATGTTGTTTCATAGGTACAATGATTTTTTAACCCTTGCTGATTCTTAAATTTGTTCGAGCACTCTTTGTTTTTTGGTTAAATCGGCAGCTGATAGCTTGTTTCTCTTCCGCCATTGCGGATCCCAAATCGATTAGTCATCTGAAGCATAAAGTGATCTGCTTGCCGAATTACGTTTGCCTGTTTAGCCTTGGACCGGAAGCTATTTCTCTGCCGCCGTTGTAGATGGGGAAGCCATTTGTCTTCCGATGTCCAAACCTGGCCGAATTCCGATCTAAAGTTTTCCTGCCCATGTTGCGTGTCTTTAGCCTTCTCTCTTCCGCCATTGCGGCTGAGAAAGTGCTTTAGCATCCGAAATATGAAATCCGTCTGACCTCCGATTAAAGTTTATTGTCCCTTGAGCCCTTCCCTTCCGCCGTTGCAGCTCTCAAAGTCATTTAGCTCCTGAAGTGGAAAGCCGTCCGACTCCTCGTTAAGCCTCTCCCGCCCGTGTATTTTCCGCTGTTGCGGCTAGGAAAGCCTTTTGGTTTCCAATGTCCAAACCTGGCTGACTTCCGATTTATAACTTTCCCACCCAAGGGATGCACCTGGCCATTTTCTTGTGGATTGGCCGTTTCATGTGTCTAATTTTAATATTTAAAACGCCCTTCCAATGAATGATACAAGGTAATTGGTTGCAGATATAATTCAATGGACTATTGGGGTGACCAGGTGTTAAGGCATGGCTTGATCAAATCGAAACCAGCAATGTTGGAAGGAAGACAAAGCAAAAGAAGATACAAAGTCGAAAGCAACAAAAGGCAGATCTGAAAAGTCCAGCGGTTACTCAATTAATCATGAACAAGCGAAGGAAAATGGAGACAAGGATACGAAACGTTGAGGAGACCGAAAGGTCATGCGTTGGGGGGGGAACCCAAACGATTGACTATTTTGTTTAAATACTAGAAAGTTAGAAGTTAGAGGGACTTTTTCCCTCGAAAATTTGTAAACGATTTTTCTTGTAAGAGGAACTATTTCGTTTTACAATCAGAAACTGTAACTTTTGCCTGCTGGAGAAAGAGAAATGTGGAATGTATCAACGTGATTAAATGAACAATGTTGAAGGGGAACTATTTCGTTTTCAGCTGTGTTTCATTAACTGTGAGAGTGTTTGACTTCCTGAACCTATGTTCTTGTTGAATGTTCTTCAGTATATTTTGTGATGTTTTCCACTGTGAGTAATAAGTGTTGTTCATAAAACGATTGGCTATCTGGTTGTTTAAATATCTGTAATTGTTCATGTGTTATGAAAAAAGTATCAGCTATCTGTAACTTTTCATAATGCATGTGCAAAATGTATTACTCACCAATAAATGATAATTCTGCTCCCTAGGGATAGTTTAGGTAGTTAGTTTATTTTCTTGTTGTACGTGATTTGGATGCTTGTGAGTCTTAAGACGAGAGGTAAGAACCTGCGCATCACATTGTGACTGCTCCTTGCATCTTATCACCCTGCACGTTAATTAGGCACTTGCATTTCATAATTTAAGTCAAAAAATACAAAAAACTCGGTGGACCGGCCCGTAACCGGTGAAACCTTTGTTTTGTACTTGACCTATGGTAGACGGACCGTAAACCGGACGGATTCCCTATACCAAATAGTCAACGGGCTAGTTGGGTACGTTTATTGGGGAGAATCCCTTACTGTTGTTGCCTGTGAATTTCGGGGCTTCAACAGTTTTGGCGCTAGAAGGAGGGCCGCCAGTGTATGGCTGGCCGAGGAAACCCGTTTTCCTGAGAATATTCCACCGGTAACAGTTCTGAAAGCAGTGGGTTTCAAAATCCAATTCCGAAAGAAAGAGAACATCGATATTTTGTTGGCAAAGAAATTGTTAATGATCTGAGAAGACACACCAGGGCATATGTAAAGAAGATTGGAGGATTGCCAATCATCCCTGAATTGCTAAGAAGAGAGTATAAAAGGAAATATCGTCCTGTAGCGGAAGACTCAGTGTTGGTTGAAGATTGGGAAGAACTTGTAGAAACAGCCTTATAGGAAGTTGTGCTACCTTTGAATCAAGAAGGCCGAGAAACCCCTCACAGTTCTCCTGCTCATACTCCAGTTGGTTCACCTCCCCATTCTCCACCCAGACTCATGGCTGGCGTAAACACAAACCAACCACCTAACCCACCAAATCCACCACCTGCATGGAGAGCCAGATCACCATTAAACCTGACACCTCCATTACACGACCTACCTCAAGCCTTTGACAAGATGTTTCCCAAGTTCGACCCAAATGAGAAAATACTAGTAGATGATCATCTACAAAGTTTCTACTTGGCAATTGAAGGATTAAGGGCAAGGGAGTATGAAGATGTAGTCTGCAGACTGTTTCACATACCCTTAAAGGAGCTGTAGCGTCATGGTACTTTGGATTTCCTGCTAACACTATCCCTGATTGGGATACCTTCAAAAGAATTTTCAGAAGTAAGTATGCAACTCAGAAAACTCATGTAGCTCTCATGAAAGGGCTGTGCACATTGAAGAAAGAAAGAAAAGAAAAGGTGCACAGTTTCACACAAAGGTTTGCAGCCTATCTCAAGAATTTTTCTAAAATAGATAGACCTTCAGACAAAGTTCTGATTGAATATTACACTTCAGCTTTAGGACCTGATTTGGCCATGTTTGCCAAAGGTAGGGCCAAGCCTACTTTGATGGAAACTTATGAAGAAGCAGAAGTGGTGGAAGCTGAAAGAGAGAGCATTGAAGACTATCCAGAACAGTCAGGAGAGAAAGGTGCGGGAACAAAAGCCTTATTGTTTACCAAACCTAAGGAAGAAAAATCACTAGAACTGGAAAATATGGCCAAAATGATGCAGAAGCTTTCCAACAAGATCATAGACTTGGAGAAAGAGAAGGAAGCACCAAAGTTTTATAAGCCATATTATAAGAAAAGAGAGGACAACAATCAGTCTCAACCTCCTCCTCACAATACAACATCCATGAATTTAACAAAGCTAGGGATGGAAAATTTTTGCACTTTCCACCAACAACCCCACTCTGAAAAGAATTGTCCGCAATGGATAAATTCAATGACGTTGGTCATGAATCAGATGTTGGATTCTAGATTAACAGAAGAAGGAGATGAAGAAAGAAAAGAGAGTTCTGCTTCTACTTCTACGAAAGAACAAGAAGAGGAAACTATGGCTTTGTGGAATTCTGTTTCCGTATTTGATGCTGAAGAGGAAATCAGCGTAGCAATGAGGAGCCAAGGGCCGATTAAAGACAACAGTATTATTCTTCCAAAGATCAGAAGGCTGCAGAGAAATGTTAAGAAGAAATTTCAAAATAAAGCCTTAGCTGATAAGATTCCAGAATTCACTATTACCAGCTAGGATCTTAGTCAGAATGATGCGCAGGCCAAGCCAAGTAAAGAAAATGCTGATAAAACCCATTCCAATGAGCAGCCGATGGACTATGACATCGTGGAGGATTTAAAGAAGGTAAAAGCGAATGTCCCACTATTCAAAATGTGTAAAGTGCCGCGGCAAAAAGAAATACTATTGAAAGCACTTGAAGCATTGGATGAGAAGTTGTCAATTGATAATCAACCTCAGGACGAAGAACAAATTGGAGAAACCAACGTTGGAGGTAAGTCAAAAGCTAAACATCCACCTTTCCTCCTGACGTTTGAAATTTTTAATCATAACGTGCACAATTTTCTGGTAGACTCAGGGGCATCAATTAATGTCATGCCGATATCAGTCTGTAAGAAGATAAATGGGAAGCCTAAGCCATCCACGTGGAGGGTTGTTCAGTTGGATAGGACAGATGTAAAGGTAATTGGTGAGATGGAAGATGTCCTAGTCCGTATGGCATATAATGACAAAATATGCCAAGTTATTAACATCGTGGTGGCTGATACACCAGATCCTTACGGTATTGTCCTGAGAAGAGATTGGTCGGCCAAATTAAATGGATATTCCGCTTCAGATTGGTCGCATCTATGATTTCCATACAAAGGGAGTCCGAATCAGATTAAGATTCTCAGAGAACCTCACATGAAGTACAATGTTACTCAACTGGATGAGAAAAATGTACCAGTGGATTCTGTATTGGGAAACTATTTTATTGAGTTGGAACCTGGCAATTACCAAGCAGAAGAAGCCGGCAACACATCAGACACTAAGCCTGATCTCCTTCGTTTCTCACAGGCTGATGAGATTGACTATAAAATAGTAGACTTAGCAGTAGGAATAGATTCACATTCAGTAGTTAGTGATTTTTGGAAATTGTTTTTTGATGGCCTTAAGACATTAGAGGGGTCAGGGACTGGCTGTTTCCTGATCGACCCCCAGAAGAATAAACATTTTCTCTCATGTAGATTAGAGTTTTAGTGTACTAATAATACAGCTGAGTACGAAGCACTGGTGCAGGGCTTAAAGAAAGCAATTGAATTGAAGGTAAGTAATTTAAAAGTTTTTGGAGATTCAGAAATAATTGTAAAGCAAATCAGAAATCAAATCCATTGTGTTTCCCCTCACTTGAAAGCTTACCAGAACGAGGTATGGGACCTACTTAAATTTTTTAATGCATTCAATATAATTTCAATTCCAAGACTGAAAAACACAGCAGCTGACTTATTAGCCACTTCGGCAGCTAGGCTTGTACCCACAAATAATTGATGTACTGTGGAATTGCTTTTCAGGCCCTCAGTACCTGATATAATTACCAACCTGCGAGTGTTTGATGATGACTGACAGATTATAGAATGTTTAACGAATGACGAGGTATTCCAAGGAGCAATTATAGATGATGCAGAACATCAGGCCGAGATGAAGTATGACAATTTCATCCCTAAAGGAGTCAGAACATTAGAAAGAACGTTCGACTTAAATGAAAAGTTCAGAAGACCAGCCAACGTGAAAACGCATAGCTCATCTCTACAGTTCGAGCTGATAAATTTAGGGACTGAGGCGATTCCTAAATTTGTGAATCTTGGAAAATGTTGTTCACAATCAGAAAGGGATAAATTCGTCAGTCTGTTCAAACAATATAAAGATGTCTTTGCCTGGATGTATGAAGATTTAAAAACATACGATACCGACATCATCAAGCACATTGTTCCCATCAAAGCCGGAGTCAAGCCGTATCAACAGCCTTTGAGAAAAATGCATCCAAAGCTGGAACCACTGATCCAGAGTGAAGCGAAGAAATTATTGGATGCTAGAATAATTTTTAAAGTCAGACACTCTGAGTGGGTATCAAATCTGGCACCAGTTAGAAAAAAATCCCGAGAGATCAGATTATGCGTTGATTTCAGAAATCTAAACCGAGCTTCTGATAAAGATAATTACCTGGTACCACCCATGGAGCAATTTCTCCAAATGGTCTTAGGTTCTGAACTGTTTTTTTTATTAGACGGTTTCTCTGGCTACAATCAAGTATTAGTAGCCAAGGAAGACAGGTTGAAGACAACGTTCAAGACCAAATGGGGAACTTTTTCCTACAGAAGGATGCCCTTTGGGCTTATAAATGCGGTAGCAACATTTCAGAGAGCCATGGACATAGCTTTCCATGGATTGATCGGCCATAGCGTTGTAGTGTACCTTGACGATATTACGATATTCTCGAAAAAAAGAGGAGAGCACGCATTTCACTTAAGGCAGATTTTTGAACGCTGTCGGAAGTATGGCATCTCACTCAATCCTAAGAAATGTGTGTTCGCTGTCACAGAAGGCAAGTTACTGGGTCACATAGTTTCAAAGCAAGGGACCTCCATTGATCCAGAAATAATTAAGGCTATTGAACAAATCCCCTTGCCCCATAATAAAAAGGGGATGCAATCATTCATGGGAACCATAAATTTCGTACGAAGGTTTGTGCCTGATTTCGCTCAGACTGTTAAGCCGTTGCAGCAGATGGTCAAGCAGAATGCACAATTCAAGTGGACTAAAATTGAGAAGAATGCTTTCAGTAAAATTAAAACTGCTGTTGCACACGCACCCTCTTTGAAAATCCCAGACTTTGATAAAGACTTTATTCTGTATACATTTGCATCCGATGATTCACTGGCAGCCGTGCTCACCCAAAAAGGAGAAGGGGGGGATGAATTCCCAATCTCCTTTATGAGTACTGGTCTACAAGGGGCCGAATTGAACTACCCAGTTGTTGATAAACAAGCTTACGCAATATTCAAAGCAGTAAAGCAATTCAGGCCTTATATATTAAAGAATCGAACCAAGGTAATAGTTCCCTACCCAGTCGTAAGATCTCTTCTTATACATAAGGAGTTAGGAGAAAGAAGAGGCAACTGGGTAACAACTCTTCAAGATTATTAACTTGAATTCAAGCCAGCCTCTATAGTTAAAGGTCAAGGGTTGTGCAAATTGATGACTAAAAGTGGGAACAATGAAGAACAAGCCTGGGGGGATGAGGCCGAATTACATGTAATGGATGTATGTCCTTTATTTACAACTCCCGAGTCTTGGTATAGAGACCTTGTACATTACCTATAGGCAGGAATATTACTTGAACATTGGAATTCCAAGCAAAGAAGAGCACTACGTCTTAAATCAGCATCTTATCAAATTGTGGAAGGGGTATTATTCAGAAAGAATTATGACGGAGTTCTTCTCAGATGCTTAGAAAAGGAAGATGCGAAGAAAGTGATGGCAGAATTGCATGACGGTCCTGCTGGAGGACATTATTTAGGGGATACCACAGCCCATAAAATCCTCAGGGCAGGTTACTACTGGCCTACACTCTTTAGAGATGCACACGCACATGTCAGGAAGTGTGATATTTGCCAAAGGTGTAGTGGGAGACAGCCTAAAGCAGCAGCACCTCTAAAGCCTGTGATGATCACGGAACCATTCGAGCAATGGGGACTGGATATTATTGGAGAAATAAAACCGAACTCCTCTCTGCAGCACAAATACATTCTGACCACCACTGATTATTTCACTCGCTGGGTCGAAGCTATCCCACTGCACAAGATAAATGAAGACGAAGTCATCGACTTCCTGCAAGATCATATCATGACCAGGTTTGGAGTTCCAGTTTCGTTAGTATTTGATAATGCTAAGTACTTTTCATCAATTAAATTGACAGCTTTTGCTCATGATAAAGGGATAAAATTGCATTATTCTGCTAATTACTATCCGCAAGGAAATGGCTTGGCTGAGTCCTCTAACAAAAATCTGATTAGAATTTTAAAGAAGACTGTAATAGAAAACCAGAGAAGTTGGCACTCAGCGTTACCAAACTCCCTTTGGGCTAATAGAATCACCCCCAAGTTTGCAATTGGAGTGTCTCCATATACTCTTGTCTATGGTAAAGAAGCCATTCTGCCTCCCAATATCATGATACCATCTTCCATACTAGTGTAAGAATCTAGAGGGTCGGATGATGAAGTTTTGCAAATAAGAATATATAATCTTCTGAAAGCATAAGAGGCTAGATCTAAAGCCCGAGAACGCTTTAAGCAACAACAAGAGTTAGTTAAGAGATGCTTCGACAAACATAAAGCTGGAATAAAAGACTTTGAAGTAGGAGACTTAGTCCTCAAATGGGATCACCCCCATGACGAGAAAGGAAAGCACACTAAATTTCAGCAGTTGTGGGTAGGCCCTTTTCAGATTGCAGCAAAGCTTGGCCCTTCTACTTACAAGCTGCAGGATCTGCAGGGGTGGGAAGAGAACTTGCCAGTGAATGGTTTGGTTCTCAAGCCTTATTTTTCATGAGTTTCTTTGAGTTCTTCTGTCTTGTATATAAATAAGCTGTTTAGCTGTCTTTTGAGTCATGTTTTTCAGTTTGTTTTAGTTTAAGTTTTATTGATTTCAATAAAGGGAATGAACCCGCGGTCGCATGGAGGACGTCAGGATGTTTGGGAATGATAGACATTTTTGAGTCTCAGACTGTGTGTTGCTAAAAGAACCTCTTCCAGTTTAGCATTTTTCTTGAATAAACTCCGTGTGCATTGAAGTCCTACTTAACCCCTGTGAAATAAACCAGATTCGAAGAGTCTGGAATACTATGTTGAGGCCCCATCCACATCACAATTAAAATGTTCTAAGGAGCGAGAGAAGAGGACCCATGGAAAGGAGCAAGGTGAACAGTATATTAAATATAAATGATCCCATGCCAAGAAACGAATGCCAAAAGGAAAATAAAGAGTCAAAACTCCTATGAAAGCATCACAAATCAAAGCAGGTGCTGAATTATAAGTACTAAATTGCTGAAAGATCCTCTCTGTCCGTGAGCTGAAACTTGAAATACACCACTCACACAAAAGGACACTATGGGATAGAGGATCCTAAATGAAAATTCAGTAAGAAAGGCATGCAGGAGGACTCATATGAAAAGGGACGAAAGTCCAAAAGCATGAAAAGTGCTAAAATGGCATGGGAATGAGGAACAAACGAATATTTCTGTTTACCATGTGCTACAATCCTGTGGTGTCCAAGCTATCAGCTACCTGAAGACAAAAGTAATAATGAAACTCATCTTCTGGCCCCAACAGAGTTATCTAGACTTGAAAATCTTGGTTTTCACTCTCCCAAATTGGGCTATTATCAATGATTGAAGGTACACACTTCCGGCATTCGAGAAATCCAGATAGCTAGAAGAATTCAATAGAATGCATTTGTTGTTAAACAGCCTGTCACTCAAATATTTATCGCCCAGAGATCTAGGTTCACCAGGTAATCGCCAATTGTTGCAGCTGCAACAATTATCCCCAAATTTTCCTAAATTTTTGGGCCCCTCCTCATGTTTTAGCACTATTATTAATCGTTGAACTCTTGAGTTTTTGGGCATGCTGTCTTTTCAAGAAATTTTGAAGATTGATTGTCGGCCTGTGTAAATTGCTATGTTTGTCTTTCGTGCTGGGTCGCGGATGTGAATTTAGTTTGCTAGCCGAGGATAAGTCAAATATTTTGTTCTTTAAGGCTGTTGTTTCAAAGGTACAACGATTTTTTAACCCTTGCTGATTCTTAAAACTGTTCGAGCACTCTTTGTTTTTTTGTTAAATCATTGGCTGATAGCTTGTTTCTCTTTCGCCGTTGCGGATCCCAAATCGATTAGCCATCCGAAGCATAAAGTGATCCGCTTGCCGAAGTACGTTTGCCTGTTTATCCTCGGACCCGAAGCTGTTTCTCTGCTGTCGTTGCGGATGGGGAAGCCATTTGTCTTCCGATGTCCAAACCTGGTCGACTTCTGATCTAAAGTTTTCCCGCCCACGTTGCGTGTCTTCAGCCTTCTCTCTTCTGCTATTGCGGCTGAGAAAGTCCTTTAGCATCTAAAATATGAAAGCCGTCCGACCTCCGATTAAAGTTTATTGTCCCTTGAGCGCTTCCCTTCCACCGTTGCAGCTCTCAAAGTCATTTAGCTCCCGAAGTGGAAAGCCGTCCAACTCCCGGTTAAGCCTCTCCCACCCGTGTCTTTTCCGCTGTTGCGGCTAGGAAAGCCTTTTGGTTTTCGATGTCCAAACCTGGCTGACTTTCAATTTATAACTTTCCCACCCAAGGGATGCACCTGGATGTTTTCTTGTGGATTGGCCGTTTCATGTGTCTAATTTTAATATTTAAAACGCCCTTCCAACGAATGATACACGGTAATTGGTTGCAGATATAATTCAATGGACTATTGGGGCGACCAGGTGTCAAGGCATGGCTTGATCAAATTGAAACCGGAAATGTCGGAAGGAAGACAAAGCAAAAGAAGATACAAAGTCGAAAGCAACAAAATGCAGATCTGAAAAGTCCAGCGGTTACTCAATTAATCATGAACAGGCGAAGGAAAATGGAGAGAGGGATACACAACGCTGAGGAGACCGAAAGGTCATGCGTTGGGGGGGGAACCCAAACGATTGACTGTTTTGTTTAAATACTGGAAAGTTAGAAGTTAGAGGGAATTTTTCCCTCGAAAATTTGTAAACCATTTTGCTTGTAAGAGGAACTATTTCGTTTTACAATCGGAAACTGCAACTTTTTCCTGCTGGAGAAAGCGAAATGTGGAATGTATCAACATGATTAAATGAACAATGTTGAAGGGGAACTATTTTGTTTTCAGCTGTGTTTCATTAACTGTGAGAGTGTTTGACTTCCTAAACCTATGTTCTTGTTGAATGTTCTTCAGTATATTTTGTGATGTTTTCCACTGTGAGTAATAAGTGTTGTTCATAAAACGATTGGCTATCTGGTTGTTTAAATATCTATAATTGTTCATGTGTTATGAAAAAAGTATCAACTATTTGTAACTTTTCATAATGCATGTGCAAAATGTATTACTCACTAATAAATGATAATTCTGCTCCCTAGGGATAGTTTAGGTAGTTAGTTTATTTTCTTATTGTACGTGATTTGGATGCTTGTGAGGCTTAAGACAAGAGGTAAGAACTTGCGCATCACATTGTGACTGCTCCTTGCATCTTATCACCATGCACGTTAATTAGGCACTTGCATTTCATAATTTAAGTCAAAAAATACAAAAAAATCGATGGACCGGGCCGTAACCGGTGAAGCCTTTGTTTTGTACTTGACCTACGGTAGCCGGACCATAAACCAGACGGATTCCCTATACCAAACAGTCAACGGGCTAGTTGGGAATGTTGATTGGGGAGAATCCCTTACTGTTTTTGCCTGCGAATTTCGGGGCTTCAATAGTCTAATGTCTTTTTTTTTTAAAACCCCATATTACATTATGGGTGCACTAGCTTTAATCTGGTTTGTAAACTCCGTTTAAGTTTAAGCCTTCTCATCCTGTTAAGCAATACACAGTTTTCTTTTAAAGGCATAAGGGTTTTCCTTGAGCTTGGATTCAGTTTATCTTTAATCTATTACGGTGACTTTATAAACTAAGGTTCTTACTCTATTCGTCTGTGTAATAACTATTTTACAGTGTATTAATTATTTTTCATAAAAGAATATTGTTAAAGGCTTAAAGTCTATTACTCAGTTATATTGTAAAATTATTTCATTTACAGGCTCAAAAATTTTGAGCTAGGGTTTCTTAGATGAAACCCTTATTTTTGAATATTTCTTCCAATTTATTTGAGTAGGTTCTTTACTTGTAAAACAAATATTGTTTTTAAATTAATGTTATTATTTGTATTTATGTTATTGTTATAAGACTGTAACCAATCTACAATAGTTCAATTTTGTTTAATAAAAAAACTCTAAATGATAGACTTATAGCTTACTGTCTTTCTGTTATTAGAATAAAGAAATTTATAAAGGTTTTGACCCTATTTTTACTCTTGCATGTATAATCCTGTTAACATTTGCAAAACAGCCCTTACATGGATATGTAATGTTTAAGTTAATTAAAATTTTATTCTTATTGTTTACAGAAATGTTAGCAAGGATTGTATTAGAGTTATTCGTAAACATCTATTTGGTAATTAGTTTGTTTTTGATAAAAGAATAATACCTTTCACGAGACCCTTCTTATTTATAGTAACTGTTGTCTTGGTTTGGTTAACAGTATAAATAAATAAACTAAATACTTATAGTTTATTTCTCTAATTATCTGAGTGTACTAAAGTAATTTACTGTATCTTTTCTATTGCATTCCTATTGGTTAATAAATAAAAACACACAGGTAATATTTATAATTTAACACAGTTTATTCTCATACACTTGAATAGAAAGTATACTTCATTTTTCTTCTATGATATTTTCTTAACCTGATAATAATCCTTCTACCTATACTAAGCTACTGCTATTTTTAATATGTTTACATACTTTAGTTTGTAGAACAAAAACATAGATAATTAGGTTATTTTTTCTTTTCGAAGGTAATCTATATACTGATATAAATCATTGCTATTGTAAAATGCATGACACATCTAATCATTCAGTCTCTTATCATTTCCTTCATCTACTTAAACACCTTTCTTGTGCTGGAGTACGGTCTGGTCCTTGCAGATGTGGAAAAACACAGGTTAGAATTATTTTTCATCTATTCAAATTCATTCCTGCAAATGTATAAAAGATTACTAACTCTAAACAATTTACAACTAAATACTTAACATTCATTTAGCAATCAGATCCATATTTAACCATCTAACATAGTAAAACAAAAAGGTTATAGAACCTGATTAAGCTGGTCAACAACAGCATTAGGAGGTCGTTCCTCCCTACCAACTCCTGGAGAGCGTTCAAACAACGTCTCCTTAGGACCCACGAGCCTTTTCCTGGTCTCCTTTGCTGAGAACTAGTGGAGTATTTAAATAATAGACTAGTCCAATGGCTTAGAAATCACTCTGCACTCAGCAGTAAGATCCTTCAGCTGAAAAGCTGCACTAGATCACTTAGCAGTTAACCCCTCAAACTCTTTCCACAAATTCCCTTACCATTGAATTTCTCTGAAGTACATTCACCTGAATGAATACCTCTCTAGAATGAGCAGCCTCAGCTCTCTTCAATGGGCATTTTTATAAAGATTTCCTAGGTCTTTTAGGTCAATTGTCATTAATTGAGCCACCTTCTCTAATCCCACTTTCAATGGGGGATCATGACCCCAAATGTAGGGATGTTGCCACTTGCAAAAATTGGAAGTGTTTGAGGATGTTGCCACATGTCTGTTTGCTCTCCACCTAGTATCCTCCACCAACTTGACCAGTAAACACTCTTTTAACAGATCTCCTAAGCTGATGTCTCCACTTTTATTTATTTATAACTGAAATATTCAGAATTACATTCAACATCCTTGACTCTGTTGAGTCATCAATTGCAACTTAACATAAAATTTAACATAATGTCTTTAAATAAAATCAAATAAGATAATATTATTTTTGCAAAATTGGGGCATGTGACATACACACCCCCTTTGAACATAACATCATCCTTGATGTTATTTATTATTTATCCTCAGAATTCCCCTGGAACAGAATTGGATATGCATCTCGCATATTGCTTTCCAATTCCCAGGTGGCTTCCTCTGGACTAAGGTGCTTCCATTGCACCTTCACTTGTCCAATGGTGTAGTTCCGAAGAGTGATCTCCCTCCACTTGAGGATACAGTCCGGTTCCACTAGAAAATATCCTTCTGGTTCCACATGTACATCATTCCAGTTAACAACATGAGTAGCATCATGAACATATTTCTTTAATACAAAAATGTGAAAAACATTATGTACTCTTAAATTGGGTGGTAATGCTAATTGATAAGCTACTTGTCCAATCCTGGACATAATTTCAAATGAACCACAGTAACGAGGTGCTAGTTTTGCATAACTCCCCAATATCAGAGAGCTCTTTTTGGGCCTTACCTTGATGAACACATGTTCACCTACCTGAAACTCCTTTGGAGTTCTTTTTAAGTCTGCTTGACTTTTCTGTCGATCCTGTGCAACTTTCAGATTACCTTGCACCTATTTTACAATTTCTTCCATTTCCTTTAACAGTTCAGGACCTAATACTAATCTATCCACCGGATTACTCCAAGATATAGGAGTATTACGTTTCCGTCCATACAAAATTTTGAAAGGACTAAATCTGGCTGATGTCTGATAATTATTATTATAAGCAAATTCAACCAGATGCAAATAATCCTTCCATTTACCTGGCTGGTCTTTCACATACATTCTTAATAGATCTTCCAGTACTTGGTTTACTCTTTCAGTTTGTCCATCTGTTTGAGGATGGAAAGAAGTGCTAAAATTTAATGTAGTGTTTAATCCTTTAAATAGAGACTTTCAAAAATTTCCTGTAAATTTAGGATCTCTATCTGAGATTATTACTTTCGGTATTCTATGCAGTCGAAAAAATGTTTTAGAAATATATCAGCTATGTTTGCAGCCTTATATGTAGTTTTAACATGTATAAAGTGAGATGCTTAACTTATTGACTACTACCATGATAAAGTCATTTAAATTTTGATTTCTAGGCAATCCAGTAATAAAATCGAGACTGATTATCTCCCATTTCCAGCTAGGAATGGGTAATGGCTGAAGTAATCCAGTTGGGTGTTGATGTTCAGTATTCACCTGCTAACATTCAAAACACCTAGCGATATACTCTGCTACTTCAGTCTTCATATTTGGCCAAAAATAGTCTTTTCTTAACATAGTTATAGTCTTTTGATAGCCTGGATGACCTGAGTATGGAGTTTTATGAATTTCATCCAAAATTAACAGCTTAAATTTAGGTACATTAGGTACATACATTCTGTATTTATACAGTAAAAATTCTTTGGAATTCAAACTATACCCTTTACTTAAGCTTTCGGTTGGATTTTCTTTAGTTTTTGTTCGTAAATTTTGGTAAATTTCGTCTTGTTCTTTTCCTATTTTAAGCTGTTCATCCAAATATGTAGCATAAGTGTTGTTAGCTGATGTAAAATTCAGCCTTGCATTCCTACTTAATGCATCAACAACTTTATTTTCTTTACCTTTTATGTGCTGAATTTCAAAATCATACTCATTTAAGAAAGCTAACCACCTAGCTTGTCTGGCATTTAAGTTAGGCTGATCTAACAGATACTTCAATCCTTTATTATCAGTCATTAAAATAAATTTTCTGCCAATTAGGTGATGTCACCACATCTTTAAAGCATGTATAACAGCTGCTAATTCCAAATCGTAAGTTGCATAATTATTTTCATGAATTTTAAATTTTCTAAACTCATAGGAAATAACATGCCCTTATTGAGTCATAACACCACTTAAGCCATCATTGTAGGCGTCAGTGCACACTACAAATTCTTTATTAGGATCAACTATTCTTAAAATAGGTGCGCTGGTTAATATAGTTTTTAACTTTTTAAAGCTTTCTTCACATTTCTGGTTCCAGTTAAACTTCTTTCCTTTCTTCTGCAAAGAAGTTATCGGGTTCATGATCTTCGAAAATCTTTAAATGAACCTTCGGTACTAACCGGTAATGCCCATGAAAGATCGAACATCCATTATATCCTTAGGAACTGTCCCATCTTCGATTGCCCTTATCTTTTCAGGATCTACTGAAATCCCTTCCTTGGTCACCACATGACCTAAGTACTAAATCTTATCCTTGAATAAATCACATTTACTAAACCTTACGAAGAGTTGATGATCTTGTAACTCTTGCAAAACAATCTTTAAATGTTCTTTGTGTTCTTCTTTAGTTTTTGAATAGATTAAAATGTCATCGATGAACACGACTACAAACTTATCTAGATACTTATGCATAACGTTGTTCATTAAACACATGAAAACAACTGGGGCATCAGTAAGCCCAAATGGCATAACGATTCAAACTTGTAATGGCCATACCAAGTTCTAAAAGCTGTCTTAAAGATGTCTTCATCTTTAATCCTAACTTGATGATATCCAAACCTTAAATCTATTCTCGAAAACACAGTGGCTCCACGTAGTTGATCAAACAGATCATCTATGCGGGGCAACGGATATCGATTTTTAATGGTCATCTTATTCAACTGACAGTAATCTATGCAAAGTCGCATAGTTTCGTCCTTTTTATTAACGAAGATGACAGGTGACCCCCAGGGAGACATACTAGGTTGAATATAATTTTTATCAATTAGTTCTTTTAATTGAGACTTTAATTCATTAAGTTCAAGTATGTTCATTCGATAAGGGGCCTTTGAGCTAGGTACTGCACCAGGTACCAGCTCAATGGTGAAATCCAATTCCCTTTTTGGAGGTAGTTCCGGAATTTCTTCAGGGAATACATCAACATATTCTCTTAAGATTGGTATGTCTTCCAATTTTAACTTATCTGTCTTAATTAGACTCTCCTCATCAGTTATTGTTACTGCATAAGCTTTACATCCCTTCCTAACAACTCTCTTAAGCTGTAGAGCAGAAATCTGCCTTATGGTGGTTTTTCTAGGGATTCCTTTTACACTTACTGGTTTTCCATCACTGTTTAAACATATGAAGGTTTTATCATAACAATTTAAAATTACCCTATGTTGTTATAACCAGTCCATACTAATCAGCAAATCATAAGAACCAAGAGGCAATACATTAAGCTCTACAACAGTTTCAAAATGATCCATAATTACAGTACATTCTTTTACAAAATAAGTTACCTTTCTTTTAGCACCACTAGCTAACTGAATGAACCAAGAATTCTCAAATTTTTCTACAGGCAACTTACATTTTTCTACCATTTTAGGTGCAATATAACTGAGACTAGCTCCTAGATCAATCAAAATAGTTACAGGGGTTTGATTTATGATACCTTCTACTTCCACCATGGAAGTTTGATATTCTGCTTGTCGATTTTCCAAGGCTGCGTTGATTCTGGGCATCATCCTTACTAATTCTCCAATAGTCATCTCCTCCTGTATGGTATGAATATTGCTGACAATCTTTTTTCGATTAGGATAGACTAAAGCATAGTGTGGGCCATTACACTCCCAACATTTTATAGTTTCTTTGCGCTCAAAGTTCTTGGTAAAATTACCATGGTTATTAACAATTTCTTTACCCTTAGAATTATTCTAATTGTTTGGAGAATTATTCTTATTTCCTTGGAAGTTCTTATTATTAGGATAATTTTTTGCCTTATTGTTCTTAGAATTTCTGTTGGGCACAGAATCCTTCTTCTTTTGTTCATAGTGGTTATTATTTTTCTTGGATTTCCAGTTGGCCAAGCTTTCCTTCTTTCGATTCTATTCAAAACAGAAGATAGCTTTCCTCATAGCTTCTTCCAAAGCCTTTGGATTGTCATATTCAATCCTGTCCTTAATATGATAAGGTAGACAACTGAGGAATCGTTGTACCTTTGGTTTCTCATCTACAAGGTATGGCACATACCTAAGTAGACTCAAAAACTTACTGTTTAGATCTTTCATTGTGATTGATCCTAATTTAAGCTCATAAAATTCTTTTTCTCTCTCTTCATAATATTGCTCAGACATAAATTTCTTTTTAAAGTACCTCTTGAAGGTACTCCAATTTACATTCTTCTCTTTAATTCCTTTAACTCTCTTCAAGTCCTGCCACCAAATATCAATCTTTCCTGATAGGTTGTAGATAGCCATTCTAGCCTTTAACTGGTTAGAATAGTTATATATTTGGAAGTACTTTTTCATCTTAGATAACGAGGATTCCTCTTCCTCCCCCTTCTCAGTCTCTCCATTGAATGTTGGTGGTTTTATCTTTTTGAATTCCCCAGAAATTTCCTCATAAGGTTTGTATTTCCTCTTTTTAGTGTAATGATTATCATCACTACTATCATTAGTAGAATGGTAATTTCATTGTTCACCAAACACCTCAGAAGATGAACTACTTTCATCTTTAGTATGTTTCATCTTTTTAGATTTATGTGGATGACTTGTATCTTCTGATTCAGTTCTTCTACCCCTACCCTCAGTTTGAAACCTTTCTGTTAGGATCTGATTTAGCTCCTCCTGAGCCCTCAGAATCCTTTCATTCTCTCATTTTACAAACTCCATTTCAGATTTTAGGTCTTTTACAGTTTGTAACAGTTTTGAGGAATTGGTAGTTAAATCCTCTGGTATAGGATCTCTTGGTAATTTTCCTAGTTCAGTAACTAGAGATTCCTCCTCTGCATATTCTTCTAGCCTTTCCATACCTATTTGTTAAACTTCAGAAAATAATTTCTCTGTTGAATAACATTTTAAAAGAAAATACATCAGCATAATAATTCAATTTACTGTTTCATAAAAGCTAGTTGGGCTTCATCAAGGCCTAGTGTTTGAACCTTGTGCTCTGATACCACATGTCAAAACCCCAAATTTTCACAAAAATTTAAAATTTTGAGATAACATAAAATGTTTACAGTTGTAGTTAGGTAACCGCAGTAGCTATTATAAGATATGAAACAGACAAATCAAAGTAAACATTTAACTTTAACACATATAGACTAATGTTGTTTTAAATTTTGATATGTGATGTAAGTAATTTGCATTTGATTATTTAGCTCTACTGTTAGTTTGAATGTCAAGTAGGTGAGGAGTCATTTTCTAGCTGGGGTTTACTTAGTGATTGCTAACATACTTGGATTTCTGGATCTTTACAGGCTTGACAGGTAATTTTTTTGACCAAGTAAAAGCTTCTTAAGGCAATATATCAGATATAGATTCTCTTAGCGTAGAATATACTGCTAGAGTAAAAGTTTTGCTTAGAAGACTCAAGAATCTGCAACGTAAAGTCATGTTTCTTTTACTTGTAATACCATATTATTTTACTTCATCTTTGCATCATAGAGGTTAATAATGTCACCCTACTGTTTGTCTATTATCAGTAAGATCTTTATGATAGATAAAAACTTTCCTTTTAACTTTACTCGAATTGATTTCCAGTTTTTAGAAGAGCTCAAGATAATATTTCATAACTCTTTCTTCGATGTAAGAGTCTATTGCTAATACCATAATAATAATTAAAGCACTACTTAATCATTATAAAAAATGGACTTAAGTCCTTCGGAACATAAGCCTAAAGTATTCTTCTTAACTCCGTTTCAATTAGGACTCAACAAGGTCAAATTATCAACTTAACATCGCTTGTAGTTTATGAGATATCCTCTACATGTAAATCGTCAAGATCGTGGTTGGAAAATCCCATTATCATCATGAATGGCATAATGTGACAAATTCTCATTACCCTAATATTTGTTTATATGTGAATAAGATGCAATACAATCCTAAAGAGTTTACTATTCTAACTCCAATTTTTAACTTCATCTTGTTCGATTTGTCTTAGAACTTGATAAATATTATGGAGTTCCCTCATCATGTACTTATAGATTTATATCCTACATCTAGTATTGTAGATTCCTTTTTGAGTGAAGGAACTATTCTTGTGTATAAGTGTTATTATATCTTTATACACCATATTAGTTTAATTCTATTCTTATAACTTAACCATTCATAGCTCATGAATATAATACCAAGTTATTTAAAGCATTTTCAAACATGTTCAAGCTTATACTAACCTCTTAATCTTTTCCGTACCAGTTTGATTATGAAAGGTTATAAGAATCCTTACATTATTGGTGTTGATTTCATAAACAAAGCCTTTGAGAAACAAGGGCATCGAATTCATATGAAGTTCGGTTCTTTTCCCAAGCTATTTATAAGGTTAAACATTATATTTAAACGTTGGTATGACACTTGTTCAAAGTCGAGGATTGACTTGTTTGGCAATGATATCATTTGGAATTTATATGATAACATATTATTACTACATGCATAAAGTAATTGATTTACAAATAATTGGGTTCGGATGTTTTGCGGTGGATACTATACGAAAAACCCACTGTGAAAGGAAAATATTTGAGAACACGTGGAACTCTCCTCGCCATGTAATACATGATTTAAAAGCCTTACCTTTCAACCCTAAACTTCATTGCTTCAGTGAGGGTTTCGGTCTCTGTTTTGTTGGGTTCGCTACGACCATGAGGGCTCGCAGTTTCTTGCCTCTAACTCCACTGTCTGTGCATTTTATTTAAAGGGTCGTTGTTTAGAGTGAGTGTTATAAACCATAGCTCGTAAATGTCTTGAGTCGTTGTTTTCAAACACCTTGCCGTGCATGAGAGTTGTTTTACACAATTGATAGTTACTGTGGGAAAGTTATGATTAGCCACTGCCTTAGCTTGCTCTTGTTCCAGTTGTTGATGTAGATTAAACTCAAACTTAGTTGCCCCTCCTCAGGTGAACACGATGGTTGTTGTGCTCATGATGTTGGTCTGCCTCCTTCTTGACCTTGGTTTCCAACGTTGCAGGTATGCATCACCTTTAAGAAGTTGAACAGTATACACATATTCAGTTTCAGTTCTATTTACGTGTTTTTAATTATATTTGGGTTTACAACTTGCAGGTGACAGTTCGCAAAACCCTTGGAAGGAACCACTACACAAACAGACCAGTGTACAGGCTACGGGTAAGCCTTGGTTACCAAATGGCTCTCCCACTTGTGCAGACCTTAAGAGGAAGTTACAGTTAGAAGAAGTTAGGGCATAGGTTTTTACCCAGTCTTGGGTTGTTGTTCTTCATTTTACTAGTTCAGTTTCTTGTTCAAACGCTCACTTACAGCAGGGTAACTCCGGCTCAAGCCGTGATTTGTAAATGCTTGTTTCTCGTGTTTCTACCAAAGTTGATACTTGGTCTGATGTCTTTTGTTTTTAAAATCCCATATTACATTATGGGTGCACCGAATTTAAGCTGGTTTGTAAACTCTATTTAAGTTTAAGCCTTCTCGGCCTGTTAAGCAATACACAGTTTTCTTTTAAAGGCATAAGGGTTTTCCTTGAGCTCGGATTCAGTTTATCTTTAAGCTATTATGGTGACTTTATAAACTAAGGTTTTTACTCTATTCGTCTGTGTAATAACTATTTTACTGTGTATTAATTATTTTGCATAAAAGAATATTGTTAAAGGATTGAAGTCTATTACTTAGTTATATTGTAAAATTATTTCATTTACAGGCTCAGAAATTTCGAGCTAGGGTTTCTTAGATGAAACCCTTATTTTTGAATATTTCTTCCAATTTATTTGAGTAGGTTTTTTACTTGTAAAACAAATATTGTTTTTAAATTAATGTTATTATTTGTATTTATGTTATTGTTATAAGACTGTAACCAATCTACAATAGTTCAATTTTGTTTTATAAAAAAGCTCCAAATGATAGACTTATAACTTATTGTCTTTCTGTTATTAGAATAAAGAAATTTATAAAGGTTCCGACCCTATTTTTACTCTTGCGGGGATAATCCTGTTAACATTTGCAAAACAACCCTTACATGGATATGTAATGTTTAAGTTAATTAAAATGTTATTCTTATTGTTTACAGAAATGTTAGCAAGGATTGTATTAGAGTTATTCATAAACATCTATTTAGTAATTAATTTGTTTTTTATAAAAGAATAATACCTTTCACGAGACCCTTCTTATTTATAGTAACTGTTGTCTTGGTTTGTTTAATAGTATAAATAAATAAACTATATACTTATAGTTTATTTCTCTGTTTATCTGAGTGTACTAAAGTAATTTACTGTATCTTTTCTACTGCATTCCTATTGGTTAATAAATAAAAACACACAGGTAATATTTATAATTTAACATAGTTTATTCTCATACACTTGAATAGAAAGTATACTTCATTTTTCTTCTATGATATTTTCTTAACCTGATAATAATCCTTTTACCTATACTAAGCTACTGCTATTTTTAATATGTTTACATACTTCAGTTTGTAGAACAAAAACATAGATAATTAGGTTATTTGTTCTTTTCGAAAATAATCTATATACTGATATAAATCATTGCTATTGTAAAATGCATGACACATCTAATCATTCAGTCTGTTATCATTTCCATCATCTACTTTTGAACACTCTGTCTATGCTGGAGTACGGTTTGGTCCTTCCAGATGCGGAAAAACACAGGTTAGAATTATTTTTCATCTATTGAAATTCATTCTTGTAAATGTCTAAAAGATTACTAACTCTAAACAATTTACAACTAAATACTTAACATTCATTTAGCAATCAACTCCATATTTAACCATCTAACACAGTAAAAAAAAAAGGTTATAGAACCTGATTAAGCTAGACAACAACAACGTTAGGAGGTTGTTCCTCCCTACCAACTCCTGGAGAGTGTTCAAACAATGTCTCGTCAGGATCCCCAAGCTTGTTCTTGGTCTCCTTGGCTGAGAACTGGTGGAGCAAGCAAACAATAGACTAGTCCAATGACTCAGAAATCACTCTGTACTCAGCAGTAAGATCCTTCAGCTGAAAAGCTACACTAGATCACTTAGCAGTTAACCCCTCAAACTCTTTCCACAAATTCCCTTACCATTGAATTTCTCTGAAGTACATTCACCTGAATGAATACCTCTCTAGAATGAAGAGCCTCAGCTCTCTTCAATGGGCACTTTTATAAAGATTGCCTAGGTCTTTTGGGTCAGTTGTCATTAATTGAGCCACCTACTCTGATCCCACTTTCTTGGGGGATCATGACCCCAAATGTAGGGAGGTTGCCACCTGCAGTAGTTGGAAGTGTTTGAGGATGCTGCCACATGTCTGTTTGCTCTCCACCCAGTCTCCTCCACCAAATTGACTAGTAAACACTCTTTTAACAGCTCTCCTAAGCTATTGTCTCCACTTTTATTTATTTATAATTAAAATATTCAGAATTACATTAAACATCCTTGACTCTGCTAAGCCATCAATTACAACTTAGCATACAATTTAACATAACGTCTTTAAATCAAATCAAATAAGATAATATTATTTTTGCAAAATTGGGGCATGTGACAACGCCGCTAGTGAAGGATGGCCTTTTGGCGCCCAAGGGAGCGATGCTCCCCTTAATGCCAAGGCAGAGGAGGTGGAAGGAGGAGGTGGCGAGAGAGGAGTCTGGAGGGGAAGGGAGGTGGAGATGGAAGAGGGCAGCGCAAGGAGGCTCACACTGGGTGGGAGGGGGGAGAAGCGAAAAACGAAAGGAGGTGGAGGTGGGGGAAGGAAGGGAGGCTGAGGTGGAGGGATGGAGTGCACCATAGGTTAATTAAAAAAAAATTATTATTATTTGTTTTTTTTTAATTGTTTTAATATAATGTTTTTTTATTATAATATAGTTTTTAAAAAAAATTGTTTTAATATAATGTTTTAAGGAATAATTTAATATTTTTATTATAAACTATAAGTTTTTGATAAAAATAAAAAGACATGTTAAGACGTTTTCAAATAGGAAGAAATAATCTAATATTTTTAGCATAAACTATATGTTTGATAAATCTTTTAATTTGAAATGTTAATTTTTTTTAATTTGAAATGTTAAAAAGTTATGTTGATGAATAGAATTGAAAAGTTTAAAAAGATAATATGAATTGAAGTCCCAACTTATATAAATAATTTGTTGTATTTTTAAACGTTAAAATAACAAAAACATGTTAATAACTTATCAAGATAAAAGGAATAATTTAACACTTTTATTATAAATTATATGGAATAATTTAACATTTTTATTATAAATTATAAGTTTTGATAAATTCTTCCATTTGAAACCTTGAAATTTTTTTTTGAATAGACTTCAAAATTTTAAAAAGATAAAAAGTATTAGTAGAAATTAAAAACCCTTAACTAAATAATTGATTAAAATTTTATTTAAAACTATATTATAAAAATAAAGACTTATTGATATGTGATGAATGTTAAAATGAATTTTATTTATTTATTTATACAAAATTTTAAAAAGACTAAAAGTATTAGTAGAAATTAAAAACCCTTAACTAAATAATTTATTAAAATTTCATTTAAAACTATACTATAAAAATAAAGACTTATCCATATGAAATAAATGTTAAAATGAATTTTATTTATTTATTTATAGATATTTTTCGAGCATTTCTGGTTAAATTACATTTTTAACTTTAAATTTTTAAAAATAATTAAATATATATTAAAATTACTCATATTAACTTTGAAAATTTAAAAATGATTACATATAATAAAATTATTCATATTATAGATACAAAGAGTGTTGGCCTGTATCATTTAAAAAGTGATTGCAAATTTGCCAGGTGAAAAGTTAATATTAGTGTATGGAAATTAAAATCTTAAAAATGAGTTTATAGTATTTTCATGTCAAAGTTTTATATTAAAATTAAGGATATATAAAAGTTTTGTGGAAAAATAAATTAAAATATTAAAATAAATGTTGTTTTATTGAATTACTTATATTTTAAAAACAGATAATTTATGATCGTGCAAAAATATCGGGTTTAAACATGTACATTAAAAGTTTGTGTTTTCATGTATTAATTAGAAATTCAAATCTCATAATAAAATAATAAATTTATGTATATAATTAAAATTTAAGGATTTATCTTGTTATGAACATAGGTTTATCTTAATTTTATGTTTTGAAGAATTAAAAAAACAAAGATTATAAGGAATTTTTAATAATTTATTTCATTATTATAATTTAATTTATTTTTATAAAATTATTATGGAAAACAATGTTTTATATGACTCTTCAACATTTAAATGTTAAAAGCCAATATTCGTAGCTCCAGTAGTGATCCATTCTGAATGATATTGAAAACATACATCTTGCAGCTTGGACAAATATGACACTTATGAATCTCTTTTAATCAATGAAAAGAGTGAAGGAAAATATAGTCAAATGTTGACTTATAATGGGGTGGTTAAAAAATTGACATAAAGATTAATTATCTCATAGATACATTTTCAAGAGAAGGAAATTGGGTCTTAGATTTGTTCTCGGGTTTAGGTCAAATTTCAGATATTACATATAGAAACATGTTTCAAGTTTTATTGTTTTTTATTATTCATTAATTTTTTTTAAAGTATGATTCTTTATGTGCTGTTTGTCTTAACTATTTTATTTTTATTTTTGGTAGATTAGGTACAACAATAGCATGCTCCTTACAAAAATGAAGAAATTGCATATCCATTGATAATGATCCACTATAATGAAATTACATAAGCAAATAATTAATGTTATTCAAGTTCTTCCACATGAATTGCAAGAAGTTGGTTTGAAGAAAGGAGAGTTTAGTGAAACACTTGTGGCGAATATGTCAAAAGAGCCTCAACCCCCATTAAGAGGGATGCTTGGAAATGAGCACTTTGGGAATCTTGCAGACATAGAAGACCCAAAAGAGGACATTGATGTCCTTGAGGAAAGCCAAGCTCCAGAAAAATCCAATTTCAATGAAGAATTTGGCCTACATGATATTGTTGATTAGTTTAATGTCTTGAAGAAAATGTTAAATTTGACAACTTTTTGATAAGATATATTAGTACTATTTTGACTTTCAAAATTTATTTTAGAAATAAAATTTCTATATATATTGTTTTTAATATGTTATTTATAAATATATGGTATAGTTTTTCATCAATTTTTGTGAATCGTAACATTTTGGAATATAGTATGAAATAGTATTATTTTATACAAAAATTCTAAGAAAATCCATTGAAAATAGCTGTAAATGTCTTTATTTTCTAGAATTTCTTAGAATTTTGTCAATAAAAAAAGTCTTATTTTTCCTATAAAAATGTCTTATTTTAAAGAAAAAATTGCAAAATGCATATTTTTTTCAATATCACTTGCTTCTAAATTTATGTTATTTTGTTAAATGTCTAAAAAACACACTTGAAAATAGAAAGTAATAATATTTTACGACAAAGATGATTCAAAGGCCCAAAAAAATGACTTGAAAACGTATGATACTGGTATCAACCCTTTCTTAAAAGGAGGTAAAAATAACTACTAAAATTAGGAGAGAGAAAAATGAGAATTGTGTCAAGTTCTCGTTTCATAGTGTAAGTGGTTATAATTTATATTTCTTTTTTGTGCACTAATTCATGTTATGTAATGTAATGTTTTTTTTTTCTAATTATCGTTATTGGTTTGTGTCACTTGTAGATGGTTGACATCTAAAGAAATCCATAAAGAAGAAATAAAGTATTAGAGGAGAGAAATTCCTTGTATCTAGTGTGAAATGCATAAGCATATACCTTATTTTTCAATGCACAAGAACACTACCTCATACACCAAGTTGAGGAGATTGAATTGTGTGGGCTTGTGCACTCAAGGTCCATGTGGATGGTTGAGAGGCACTTGAAATTTATGAAGGGTTTAGTGAGACAACAAGCACGTGCTAAGGGTTCTATGATGGAAGGATAAATGGTATACCAAAACATGTTGTATGTTAGTGAATATATTCCTAATTTAGCATCAAAGCTCAATTTACATCGCATTTGTGATACAGATTCCAATAACAATTTTTAAGGGGAGTACCTGAAGGGGAAAGGTAGATTGAGGAAGGTAAAAGGGAATTATTAGCTAGTGGATGTTAATTATATCGTACATATTCTAATTGCATATTCAATTTATTGCATCAATTAAGAGCATATACTTTGTTCAAAAAATTTACATCTATCTTGAATTTTAATGTTTATTGTCATCAAGCAGTTGGCTGAGAGTGGGATGCAATTCATTTATACATTACAAACAATCTTGACGAGATGAAGGTATGGATTGAACGATGCAAACAATCGGGTCATGGAATATCATGGGAAGATGTGGCTTCATTGAAAAAAGTAGCACATCACAATGGAGATACAAATCTTACAGAAAGGGAAATCGATTTAGCGTATGGTTTAAAAGATAAGCAGACAAGCATATTAATCAATGACTGTAAATATTTTATTTTTCAAATTACATTTTGATGTACATGTTGTTCTTTTCCATGTATGGCTACATAAACATGTAGTTAATCATAAATATTGAATTGTTGTGTAATCTTTTTGTGTATTGATTGTTGTAGGTAAAACACCATAAGGCTATGGTCTGCAATGGTTGTAGATATCACATCAAAAAATTGGATGAAATAAAGAAAACATCAGATTGTGGGATATTTGCAGTCTTTGAGGTGACCAATGTTTCATCTAGAAGTGACAAAGATCCATAATTCTCAGAAAATCGATACTATGGGTATTTGGAAGATATTCTACAATGTGGCTTTAAATCCTTCAAGGTAGTTCTGTTCATTTTCAAATGGTACAGGTTACGATTGAATCAACGTGATCCCAATAGAATTATTATTGAACATGATAATGGATTTACCATGGTAAATACAAGGTTGTTTAAGCCAGGAACGAAGCCTTGTGTTCTTCCAAGCCAATGTGAATAGGTATTTTACTCAGAGGTTCCAGGTAAAGCAGGATGGTCATTTTTTGTGTGACACGATCCAAGGGGAAGGCCAGAAAGTATAACCTAGATGAAGGTAATGAAGAGGGTACTCTGGAAGAAGAAGATGATGATGAATAATGTGATCAACATGAGTTAGATGATCATGATGATCCAATAGAAGATGTCCAAGCATTAGTTGAATTAGATGATGTAGTAAATAATGCCCATGAAGATTATATCGAGGATGAAGTGATGAGTGTAACTGAATTAGATGACAATGATGTGGCCGATCCTTACAATGTTGAATCTGGTTTTGATGATATGGATGATGACTTGGATGAAGAAGATGGTGAAATCTATTGAAAGGTAAATATTTAATTAGACCTATTATTTTATCTTATTTAAAAAAAAGAGTCACTAACATTAATGAGATCATATATTTACAGATAGGAGAACAGACGAGGCTAAAATAATATTCAAAATCGTCAACATTGTATTCATCTTCATCATCGTCATCATCATCATCATCGTCGTCTTCATATTCATCATCTTCATCATCGTCGTCTTCATCATCATCCACATCATGATCATCATCTTCATCATCATCATATTCATCTTCATGATCATCATCTTCATCGTCGTCATCATCATCATCATGTCATCATCATCATCCTGATCATCTTCATAAGTGTCAACATCATCATCATCATCATTGTCGTCATCTTCATCATCATCAACATTATCATAATTATCTTCATCATCGTCAACATCATCATCTTCATCATCATCATAATCATCATCGTCATCATCTTCATCATCATCATCATCATCATCATCATCATCTTCGTCATCGTCATCATCATCATCATTGTCATCACCATCATCATCACCATCATCATCACCATCATCATAATCATCATCGTCGTCATCATCATCATCATCTTAATCATTGTCGTCATCATTGTCATCATCATCATCAACATTATCATCATCTTCTTCATCACTGTCAACATCATCATCTTCATCATCATCATCGTCGTCGTCGTCATCACCATCAATGTCATCGTATTCATTGTCATCACCATCATCATCATCTTCATCATCATCATCATCGTCATCTTCATCATCGTCATCTTCATCATCATCATCATCGTCGTCGTCTTCATCATCATCATCATCATTATCATCATAATCATCATCATCATGTTGATCATCATCATTGTCGTCATCATCATCATCATCGTCTTCATCATCATCATCATCATCATTATCATCGTAATCATCATCATCATCATCGTCTTCATCATCATCATCATCATCATCATCATTATCATCGTAATCATCATCATCATGTTGATCATCATCATTGTCATTATCTTCATCTTCATCATCATCATCAACATTATCATCATCATCTTGTTATAAATAGAATGGAAAATCACCTAGATGTTGAAGAAGAAATTGAATAATTTTCTCTAATTAATATAAAAACAATTCACTTTGGAGTTTGAATAAAAACCTATTTTTACGTACAAATGGAAACAAACAAGAACAACAAAAATTTTAGAAACAAATTAAAAGGAAAAATAAGTTTTTCCACTCGTCAAATTAATTTTATATCACCTCTAACCCATTTTAGAAATTCTATTGTAAAAGTACTTTTTTTGCATTTATTTCCCTATTCTTTAATAATTATTTTAATGATTTCCAAAATGGTCATTCAGTGTGTATCTATTTTAATGATTCCCAAAATGGTCATTCAGTGTGTATCTAGTATATTATTTCATATTGCTTACATTAATTATCCAAGGAAGATTGACTCATGTTTTCTTAGGCCATTTAGGTAATTTGGATCTGGCACATGTATTTAATATTCAATCAAAATTAATATTGCTTGGAATAGAAATATGTGATTTAACTTAAACACTATGGTAAGGTTTTTAAGGTGTTGTATGTAATTTGGATAGGCATTTACATTTACACCAAAGTTGATATAATTTGAGGTGGAAAGGTCTACTTTAACTTTAGTTAGTTAGTTAGATAATGTGATAAGTTTTTTTAGGTTTAATTTAGATTTGGAACATGCATTTATATTTAAATTTAAATTAATAAAATTTGGGAATATCTTGACTACTATTTATTATAGATATTTTTTTGCTTGGTTTTAGTTTTTTTTCTTGTTTTGAATTGAATCAAGGTTAACTACATTAGTATTGTTTATTATAAATAATTTTTTTGTTTGTCTTAGTGCTATTATTTTCATTCTTTTGAATAGAATCAATATAGAACACATTAATAATGTGTTCTAGATTGAAAAACCCTAATGGACAATGTGAATGGGATAATTAGCAAACAATATGGATGGGAGAAGTGGAGTAAGAATACGATTCTCCTATGGTCCTTTTTGTTTTATCATTTGAGCATTTTCCTCATGTTTTGATGGGTTTTCCAATTAATAGGTTTCTCAAATTATTTGAGAGGTAGAATATGTAATATAATTTGGAGAGTTAGTACTTGTAACTTTTAGGAAACTTGAATGGTTTTTAAAGTAAGAGATATAGCATATGTAGTATCATTTTGAGAGTTAGTACTTGTCACTCTAAGAAACCTTAACGTTTTTGAAAGGATAGGTAAATACTTTATTTGTTTTCACACTATTTTGCTAGATTCTTTCATCATCATAATATAATTTAGTAGAAATAAAATGATGAACATGGAAATTTATCAACAAATCAAGTGCAGTGGTTTATGTTCTTATTTAAAACTTCATCAACTAACACTTTATTATAGCAGCCAAAATCATATCAATTTTTATTCAAACAAAAAAACGTTGAAAACAAGAGTTGTGGCAGCAACAAAAATAGACAAAAATCAACGCTAATATTGAAAGAACTTCTCCCTCATGTGGGGTAGGGCATGGGGTAGGGCATGGGGTTGTCTACACTTAAAACAAATCATTGTTTACTCTTCAAAACAAGATTAGGTCGTGGAAAAAATAATTTAAATGAGTTAATGGTGCCCAACCCTTGGCACTGAGATGAAACAATAATTATTTCCAACTTGGACCTTAGGATTAACAAATACTTAGCCTAAATCACCCCCTAGGTGAATAAACATGAATAAGTCTAAGTGACTTAGGCATTTATGGTCCATAGCCAAATTTTGGGACATTATAACAAATGAACCCACTAGGGGGGGAGGGTAAATGCTACTAAATCCTTAAGTGATGACATATATCATCATGGTATCTTAAATACTGAAAGGAAAAAAAGTTACTAGTGGTCACTATTTAACCAATAAAGTATAAGTGCACTATTAACCCTTAATTATTGCTAGACAAGAAATTACTCGCTTAAGGAAATGATAGAGTATTTTCTTAAGAACAAATCTAATATTTTATTGAAAATTCCTTGGGAGGGAAGGCATAGAAAATTTAACTGAAATAGATATTTATTCTTCTAGGATTTCCATAGAGTTTTAGGGAAAATATAGATTATTTATCTAAATTGAAATTAAAACTTATATTATCAATTGCATCATTCCAATATGTAAATATTATATAGGTTAGAAAATTAAATAAAAAAGGAATACATAGTAATGGAAAAGGGTAAGAGAACAAGATGATAAAAGGGAGCGGATAAGGTTAGAGCCCTTAGTCATTCTAGTTTATTTACATTGTATCTTTCCTTGACGGGGAAGTATTCAGTTACGAATAGATAGAAGGGTTTAATGAGAACATAAAAGCTCAAACCATGAAATGTAATGGTACAACACTTCTTCCCTCTCATTAGATCTTGTAGAGGTCACAAAGTTCACCACGGAGGTCGTAGAGGAGGTCAAGTAGGTTGAAAAGGAGGCCAAGGAGGTCAAGGAGTTCATAGAGATGGTTGGGGAGGTTAAGGAGTTTGCAGACGTCACAAAGGTCACCACGGAGGTCGTAGAGGAGGTCAAGTAGCTGGAAAAGGAGGCTGAGGAGGTCAAGGAGTTCATAGAGCAGGTTGGGGAGGTTAAAGAGTTTCCATAGGTAACCACAAAGTTCGTAACAGAGGTCAAGGAGGTTGAGGTGTTCACATAGGAGGTTAAGGCGGTTGGGGAGTTCATAGAGGAGGTTGAGGAGTACACAAAGGAATTCAAGGAGGTCATCGAGGAGGTTCAGAATCCACAGAGGACGCATTGCCTCTGAAATTGGTCAGTACCCACACTTACTTCACCTAAAATTTATGAGTTTGACATTATGTGCTACAGAGTTTGGTTGGATGCCATTTTTTTGTTTCTTCCTGCATCTTTTTTGCATTTATCTTCGCTGAATCTTCAACCTTACAATAATCACCTTTATCAATTTTTAGAACAGTTTTCAGGTTTGAATTTGGCTGCAAAACACGTGCTCTCATCAATAGTGACGTCTTCACTAAGCATCACTTTGCTAGTAGCATTGTAATCCATATGTTGGATCTTGTTAAAATTTCTTGAACAATGGTAAGTAGACTATGTATTCAAACAGTAACTAAATTCTAGGTAACTTAAAAATTGAAACCCTATAATGACAACAATCTTCAAATACATTAATCTACAAAGTCACACTGCAATAAACATTAATAGAAAAGACAAAAAAGACTCTCAATTTTGCATCACTGTTTTATTAAATCCAGAAAACAGAAAATTCTAATGCTATAGCTTAAAACATAAACTCACCGACAACCCCAGTGGAAGTTCCACTCACTCCTTTATAGACTAAGAGGAGTAGGGTTACAATTATTGCATTCCATCTCTAAGTTGTTCCCAGTCTAGGATAGGAAACCGTAACCCTAAATCTTCCTAATAGAATATTAGCACCTAGCATGCATGAGACTAAAATGGGGCATCTGATCGGAGAAGACTAACAACATTTAAGCATGGGTCATCTTGTCTTGGAAAAAGTACCCCATCTAAATATGGAAGACTTTTCTCTGTCATTCGCTCTGTCTAAAGTTAGAACATGCATGCATACTAAAAATGAACTGAACTGAAAGATGGACCAGAGAATAACAAAATCAACACTTCTAAAATAGACTAACTCCATCTAAAACCAGAACTGCTAAATCTAAAGTTGACATAAACATAAATTAATTGAATGTGCCTCTAACAAACAACATCATATATCTCTATCTAACTCTACCCTCATTGATCCTGCTGATGACTGTTATAAGTAAAGGGTAAAAGCACCATATCTGGTGTCTTCTTCGCTGACTATGTACAGTTAGGCTAAAAGGAGAAACTAGCCTTCACAGTATTGAAGTTAAGGAGAATTATCTCTATCCCCAAAGATTAATATAAGTAGCATGTATTATGTAGATGTAGGAGGATTTTCGTCGGCTTTAGTTGTTTTCTTAGCAAATTCAAACCGTTCAATAGCCTTATAAATCTCATTAATTTTGGCATTTGTTATTTTGATCTTCTCCCAAAGCTCATCCATAAGAACAAGAATTTCCTGGTGCCCTTCCCACAACTATAATTGTGCCTTACCATGTATATATTTCAACTGCTAATACCACCATACCGTTTGGAAATACCTTGTGTATCTTTGCCTCAAATTCCAACATATGGAATCCAATCTTGTATTCCAAGTTTTATATTATCCTCGTCCATTAGCTCATGTTTGTGTTAAACCTAGACCTCGTCCTTTTTAATTTAGGCTTGAAAAGTAACTGTAATGTTCCAATGGTAGCATGAGGTGAATTCCTCTCTCTCCTACATCACTCTTGGATGGTGAGTGAGTTTGATTCCTTGTTGATTTCCTCAACACCTCTATCCATGAATTTTTCTAGCGAAAATCACCAATGAGTCCGAACAAGACTATTCCCCACGAGCTACCAAGGTTGCAATTGCATCAGAAATTAGTAGGCTTCTCATGGAGGTAGATCTTGTTACATAGACTATTTAGAAGAGAAAAATATGCAAGGAACACATTATCTTCAAATAAATTTTCCAACATTCTATTCAAAGCCTTAGCTATAATCTTATTGCACATAAAATTGTTAATTTCAGAATAAGTGGCCACACTTGAACATTGGACCCCTCATTTATCCAAGGCTTCATGAATTTATCCTCTCTACCTACCAATAATTCCTTCGCATCCTTCGCCAACACCTACTGTGTGGTGTTTTTCATATAATGTTGGAGAGATATAATGCACAGGACTCTGATGAGAAAGTAAGCATAAACCACTTCTGTATAAGATTAAATATCATGGGTAGGGGATGTTGTGTGTCCAACATGATCCCATATTTTACTCTCCTCATAATGGTATGAGGCGTGATCCATAGGGAGTGTGTTGGTGCTGAAGTTGTCCAAATGGATTAATCCTCACTCACCCTACTTCTTCATTATCTTCGACCAACTATTTAGAGTTCAATTTCATATTGATACTGGCTTGGCTCAGATTGAATTATATGACAAACACGATTCAAAGAAAATGATAAATTTGTCAGTGTGCCAAATATGATTTTTCCACATTGGTTGATTCCCCATGCAGAGCATCTTCATATCTGTTCAATGAATCGCTTAATCAATTATTTTTAGGTAAGTGGGCTTATGTTTATTATTGAAATTTGAGAGTGAACCTACTGGAACTATCCCTCTAGGAGAACCAACTATGATGTTATGGAACCTGCAATTATTTCCATTTGATGAGTAGCCTGCCATGAAGAGAAACTGTCCAGAATGACAGATTCCCTATGAATGGTCTCTTCCCCAACCCCCTCTGTGTTCCTAAACAGAAAAAATGGCTCTCAAAACAACAAAGGAAAGGGGAATTATGAATTGAATTGGAATGAAAGGTCACACTAGTCCATGGCCCAACTTGGGAGGGACACCACACTCTACGAATAGCTTGGGGATGTCACCAAAATCCACGACCAGTCCAAGATGGCTTATACAGTCATGACCCAGACCTTAGAGGGCTTACATAGTAACACCCAGCTTCTAGATGGTATATACAGTGATAGCTCAGTATAGGAGAATCATACACAGTCATGTCCTAGCTACAAATAGGTCACAAACCAAGTATAGCAGCCCCCAAAATTTGTAAAAACCTTAAAATATGCCCCCCCAAGCCCTAAAACAGTCCAAATTTTACCCTAAAAAGCCTTAAAACAGTCTAAATTTTTCCCTAAAAGTGCTAGTGGCCTCTTTCCTTTCTCATTTCCTACCTCTCCTATTTTCTTCCTTTCCTTCTTCTATTTCCTTCTCCTCTTCTCTCCTTTCCTTTTGGACTAATCCCTCTTCCTTTGTCCCACCTCCAAGCCTCTCGGTCTACCTCATTCTACCCACAATCTTACACCAACAGCCCAAGGGATGCCTTTTCTTACCCTCAGCACCATTTTCTTGGCCTTAAATAGCCTCGCCTGCTCACATTGGCCCTCAGCCCTCTTTGGTTCCAGGATGTAACAACCTTATTCTAGCAATATACAGTTTGCAAATTCATTTGCAGTCTGTCTCTAAACACTACCCTAAGCCTCCACCTGCACACATAGAAAACAAATAGTTGGTTGAGGTTAAAATGAGTGATAAATAGCATATTTTGGATGCACACTACCTAGGGAACTTCCTATAGTACATTTCAGACCTCATATGCAAACACATGCTGTTCTCTTTCTTTTATTGTGATGAATGGATAGTCTTACAACTGACTAGTAATTGCATAATGAAATGAGGGATGTTACATCCATTTGACATGTCCGTCATAAGTGTTTGGTGTTGTGTTTGGATATATGATAGACATAAAGGATTTATCTATTTTCTAATTATAAGTATCTCAAGGTTACTTGCAACTACATAGATCCAAGGGCTACCAAATAAACCCTAGCCCATCACTTGCACACCCACCAAGGATGCTCCCCTCTCTTATGGAATTTATTATTATTTTGGAGGAGTTGGTCCATCATTTCAAACATGGTAGAGTTGATCCTTGATACTTATATATTATCCCAGGAACATGGTTGTGTGGGGGATACTTTACGATGGAGTTCTATATCAAGCCTACTGTTTGCACCCTTTTTTAGGGAACACCTTCTTTGGAGTTGTTTTTAGCAAGAGTTTGATTTGGTTTAAGAATGAAATGTCCCTTTGCTCACATGTGGAATCATTTAAGAAGAGTAGCAATCCACATTTGAGGCTCTTTGTGCACACATCTCTATGTCACACCACTCCAAGAATCCTTGCAAGTCATCTAAGAAAGAGTTCTCATGTTAGGAGAGGACAAGTGGCATGTTGGTGAATATGTCAAGCACATTTGAAATCTTTAAGGATAACATCCTAAGGTTTTGGCCTCATTTTATTAATTTTTGTGTTGATGGTAGTTGAATTGAAACCTACAAAAGAATAGTAGATCCTCATTTGCAATGTGTTTCTTCCATTATGGATAAATTTCCTAGGCCATTGGGTTGAATGCTAAAGATATATTTGCATATTTGGAGCTATATTTTGGGATATTCAAGGCTATCATTTTGCATTATAAGGCTGTTGTCATGTACTATTTTTTTCTGTCCCTACTTGAAAAATAATTCTACTAATATAGTGTTTATTATCCATCATAGGAGGGTTGTGAAGAGTAATCTGTTTGTCCCCTTAAGACTTGATAATATCAGGTCTGAATTGTGCAACGTATGGACTGATTATTCGATGGAATATTGTGTCTTTATTGGATATATTCAACTTTAATGTTATAATTTGAGGCACATATGTAATGGAATTGCTGTAGTATATTTTTGAGCTTTGTACATTGGTTGTAAGTGTTAATTTCATACCTGTTATGGCCAATCCTTAAACATATTGTAGAAAAAGATTGACATGCCTAATCAGGGATTTTTTCTCAAGTGAAAGATACAATTTTTCTAAGCCTACGAACGAAGAGTTCAACAATCAGTACCATTGACATCAGGTTACATGGAGGGCTTGGTGCTTTTGATTCAATTCCATTCCCATATTCTCATACATGATAGAATCCAAGGAAAAATCTACAATCCTTCCAATCCTACATTCATAAAAAGTGTTGTCTACCGCATTCCTACTCTCCATGTGATGTTTGATGAGGTTTGAACCAATATCAAAACCCTAGGTCCTTCTTAGATGGACTCAAAACCTAGAACTTCAATTATCCTCTAGGTTTTGTCTTTCAAAAAATACAAGCCTTCAAGTATCTTCTAGTTTTGTCTTTCACAAACCCTAGCACCTTCCTTCCTTGCTTAAAGACAAGTATAAAGACTCCAGGCAATGTTTTCTTCAAGTTACAATTTATCCAATCAACTCTCACATGATTCTACATGAATACTAGAACTAAATACACTCTCCTTAGGGCTCAAGTCCCAACATATTACAGATCTGAAATTTACTTATGAACAACAGAATTGCTACAGCCACAAAATTCCCTCTTAGCTTCTATATACTTGTCAAATCACTCAACAAAATTTGCTAACTGTTTCTGATAAATCAGCATACCAAACAACCCTAGAAACTACTCATTCACCATTATAATATACTTTGAAAACTAGCTCTTCAAGTACACAGTCTAGACAAGATTGTACACTTGACATATACATAAAAATTAAGTTACAAGTACATACCAACAACTTATCACAAGTTGGTACAAAATAGTCCTTCAAGTTTATCCACAAGCTAAGAGTCTCCAATGCATCCAAACCATAGCTAAGGTGTCTACCATCAATAGAACACACTAATGAGAAATAAAAAGGCCTAGCAATGTATCCCACCAAGCTATCTAGCCACACCAAAATCCTTAAAACAAGTTAGCATCAACACCAACAAGTCCATTCTTGATCTTTCACCAAGCTTGCATCACACAAAGTCTCCAATCAAAGTGCTCCAAGACTCCTCTAGGGATTGTTTTCCACAAACCCTAGTTCCTTCTCACATGGAATCAAACCCTAGCACTTCAAGTATCCTCTAGATTTTATCTTTCACAAACCCCAGCCCTTCAAGTATATTCTCGGTTTTGTCTTTCACAAGCCCTAGCACCTTCCTTCCTTTCATAAAGACAAGTATAAATATTCAAGGAAAGTTTTTCTTCAAGATACAATTGATCCAATCAACTCTCACTTGATTCTACATGAATAACACAACTAAAGACTCTCTCCTCCCTTCATATATAATATGTGAGGTAGGCCAACAATAGTAAAGTGGACTAAATCCACAAGCAGTCTAATCTATTGTCAAGATATGGTCTCCTCTTGAAGTGCTCTTTTTCCAAGGTGTACACATGTTGAGACAAAGATCCTCAATGGGTGTGCTCTCCAAGCATGGGATGCATTTACATAATCCTTTTGTAGAGACCACCCATATAGGGATTGAAAAACCATGGAATGGTGTGACCTTTCCTTTCCATCTTATGAATTGGATAAGAATTATGCAAGTACAACAAAATTTTGTTGCTGATTTTCCCAGCCATCTTCACCATCTCAAATTTTGGAAATTTCATCTAGTTTTGCACACAGATATTTGTTTTTGCATTATGGAAATGTTGTTGAACAACAAGATAAACAAATCAGTCATTTCCAGCAATGTAAATTGAGGCAGTTTTATTTTGATGTCATTGCAAAATAATTCCATCCAAGAAACCCTATTTTTTTAGATGCACATGTGGGTAAAGGATCAACTCTTGAGCCATTTTTTAGGCTGGAAATGAGATAGTACAACAAAGTTTTGTTGCTGATTTTCCAAGCCATCTTCACCATCTCAAATTTTGTAAATTTCATCTAGTTTTGCACACATATATTTGTTTTTGCATTATGGAAATGTTGTTGAACAACAAGATAAACAAATCAGTCATTTCCTACAATGTAACTTGAGGCAAAATTCCATTTCCTTGTTTAAAAAATTTTCTTCGTGTCAAGCTGAGAATATTGTGATGATGGAGGAGCCTGCATCTCTCTCTTGAAGATAGTGGTTATAATTTTGCAGGTTGGCACCCACATGTTGATTATGTTTGAACTTTATACAAGCCCTATCCAATCTTGGATGGAAGAGGCTTGTGGGAAGACTTGCCATGCATGTTAAATGTATGATGATATTGTACATGCTCATGATCTCGTGATGAATATTGCTGCATGTTTGCTTATGATGATTATTTTTAATTTACATTGATGAGTTATAAGCACACATCAAGGAGAACACCTATGATGATGATGATGATTGCTCTAAATTATGTTCTAGTTGAACAAAATAAAAAATACACATATGGGTGTCAAATTCACAAGCCCTAGATTCAACATGAGACCCACTTCCCAACACCAAATCAACAAGGGGTATGCATTTGTTTCAATGCTTGAGCACCAATGTTTATATTTTCATTTAAATATTGCTTAACAAAGATCAATCTCTTTGACAAGTTTTTGGAGTTCAACGATAAGCCTCGTCATTCCAAAATTGCAATATACTTTGATTTGTTAGATGTTGCGGTACTTTAATTCGTTAGCTGTTGCGGTACTTTTCATCCAAATCTTTATGTCAAAAATATAGTTGATGAGTTGGTGATTTTCTGGTCTATTTAATCACACATAGCAAGCTGAGAGAAACTCTTAGAAGTGGCACCACTGTCACCTCAACAACTTCTCTTCATTTTAGTGCTTAGATAAAGATCCAACATTGAGAGGGTTTTCCTAATCTCAACTAAGTCACAGGGATGGTTCTAATGGAGGATGACTTTGGATAATAGATTTTATAATTAACTCCGTAGAAGATACTTCAAGTCTTGGATAAAAAGAGTGATTTTAATTTCAGAGCTGGATTATGATATATGCAAGGTTGATTTAGGGTTTTGGATAATGATCCTTGAATATCGATTATTACCCTCAATTTCCATATTTAAAGTGAAATTGGCCTACTGTTATAGAGTGTGGATTTGACCAACAATAAGTGTATTAAAAAATACAACAAATTCCAGCCTTTTAAAATGAATGAAAATGAGTGCAAATAGGGCTAGAATAGAACAAGCAACTAGGTTTTACATCAAATACTTCAGAGAACCACTTAGTTACTTGTATGCATTATCAACCTAGTGTATTTTGTAATATTAATTAGGTTTATAGTGACAATAGACTGCATATCTATTATAGATAGTTAGAGGCAAGAGAAAAATGTGAATTTAATTCTTCTAAGAACTTGCAACTTTAACTAACCCATAAATCGTACCAGATATGAATTTGCTTAGATGGCTGTCATAAAAGTGCTTTTATGATGTTAATTATGACAACAAACCACTCTTAAACAATTTTTAAATTTAACCTAGTTAAAGATAGATTGAAGAAGCACAAACATGGCTAATTTTAACGAAAATCTATAATTAAATTCACCACGAATTTTCTGTTAATAATCAGTAAGAAAAAAAAACTCTCAGTTGCCCTAAAAATCATATTTAAAGGTGGGGTACAACCTAAAATGCAAATGGCATATATCCCTGAAGGCTCTATTGATGCAAATATTTAGGGTTTTGCAAAAAAATTATGCCTAATCAAAACCTCGGCCCCACTAATTATTCTAATCGAAACCTCGGGCCCACCGCCATCGTCTTCTCTTTCCCTAACAGAGCCCCCACATGTAACCTAAATTTCATGATAATGTGGTCGGCTCCTCAAAATCCCTGTATACTCCAGCAAAGCAGATAATGGTGCCCGAATTACATTTGTAGTGGAGAAATGCATCCCATATCTTCTAGGTCCATTGTTCCTAAACCCTTCGGTGCTCATACAAGAAGTTTCCATTTAAAGCAGGACCTTGAATTGGGGTTTATTTGTTAAAATAATGGGGTTTATTCTCCCGACGGCCCTAGAAGCTGGTTGATTGTAGTTAGTATCAAAATTCTATTCACTAATACTCAATATTGTGGCCTTTTCCTTTTCTGATTATCCTTCATCAATGGCATCAGGACTACTCAGGTTTTCCCATTTATTTTATAGACTAAAATTCAACCTCTTGTAACTAGTATATTTTCTATTCTGTTAGATATATGATGGGTTGTTTTTATATAAGTTTGAATTTCTAGTAGTATGGAATATGTTTTTTCTTGTATTTGTCCATTGTAGTAGCATTAATATCATAATCCATGTACATATTAGAAAATACCCATCACTTCTTGTGCTAATACTTCTATCTTTGCATGATTTCTGCTCATTATCTTTCTCATGAGTTGGATAATAATAAATATTACAAGTTGATTGTGGCTCTAATTTCCCTTCATCTTTATCTTCGATCCTGGATGGATCAAGATTTTATCATCCTATTCAACTGGGGTTGGCCATAGCCTGTGATTATAAGTCTTGCTGCAATTCTAAAATTTGCACTTTTGTACAAAACAATAGAAGCATGGAGGGCATGTCATAGCTTTACCACTCTAATGAAAATGGGCGTTGAAAGAGTTTTAAAGGATAAATTTGGTTTCTTGTAAGTAGTAATTTTTCTGTTCTTTAACATATATGATGGGTTTTTTATATAATTTTGAATTTCTATTAGTATGGAATATGTTTTTCTTGTATTTTGTCCATTGAAGTAACATAAAGATCATAATTTATGTACATATTAGAAAAAAACTCATCACTGCATGTGCTAAGACTTTTTATCTTTGCATGTGTTAGCACCCTGTAATTTTCCTATGATTGTTGTAGGAAGTCATAGGGGTAACCATTTCAAACTAGCTTTAGACTGCCTTCTATCCAAGGAAGTCAGATAGGGCTCCCTCTTGTCATGATAGCATTCTGTTAGAATAATCCATCAGGATTATTGTAAATAAATAATAGGAATATGAATAGCTAGGAAGGCGAAAAGGCTGGTAATCAACCGCCTTATGAAATGTATAAATATAGGCACTTGCATTTGAATAATCAATTTTGGAATCGGGAGTTATTACCAACAAGTGGTATCAGAGCCTGGCTATTTTCCTGCCATAACTCCTGGCTGCATTGTATGCCTACCATTCTCCCTGTGTCATCAGAATGCTGCCATTCTTCCTGCCAGTCTGCTCTTTCAGAGCTGCCTGCCAATCTCTCCTGCCTGCATGCGTTACTCCTGGTACTCCTCCTCCAAGTGAAACCCTAATTCTGCATTGAAGCGGCTGGGTATAGTGCGCCCTCAGTTCACTGAGAATTGGATGCTGCAAACCCTAAAGTAATATATTCCCTATATGTGTTGTGAGAAGACTGTCGTGAATGATAATATATGCTGCGTGAGGCAATATTATTGAGTTTTGGAGCTATTGAAATTTTATATGTTGAGTGAGTTTATATGCTGCATATATCAGTCTATATGCTCCGTGATTATATATGCTTTTGAGTATATATATATTGAAGTTATTTGTGCAGCGTGTGGGGACAATAGAAGCCGAGGTCCTCCTGCGATTTGTGAAGCCGAGGTCATCCTGCGATTCAGCAAGATCTTGAGGAATTCCATTCCCTTTCTTCAGTATTGTATGCCATATGTTGACCGTCTCCTTTGACGAGTAATTGCTATGAATTTCTTGAGAGATGCTGCGATGTCTGCAAACGTCCACGACCAGATTGTAGAGGAGCGTGTTGGAAAAGGTGGGGCTCGACAGCTTGTTTACCATATGAAACGCCAGCGCCTGTTCCATGGTCTTGTGAACCAAAATTGTCGCCTATAGATAGCTTGCCAGGACGAGCTCCCCATCCGCGTCACGCTTGCTTCCATATCTCATTTTCCTCTATCGCAAAGCCGTTCTCAGACCCCATTTCCAGAGTCTGCGACCAATTCGATAGTCCACCTGAGAGAGAGGCAGAAATATTGTACACCGACTG
>LPNX011083623.1:1556-45428 GCA_001517045.1 Pseudotsuga menziesii
TTGATGCTTAGAACATCCAATTATGATATAACAAAGGCTTTGGTCATAAGTTGTAACACCTGTTCCTCTAGGACTCATGTCTCATGCACAATGTCCTAAAAATCAATGAAGACCTTAAATTGAGGGAAATTTAATTGAACCTATGATTGCTACTTGGGAATAACTCAAATGATTCTAGTGAGCATTCTTAGGAGTAGGATCCAGGGACTCTAGTGAGCATTCTTAGGAGTAGGATCCAGGGACTGTAGTGAGAATTCTTAGGAGTAGGAACCAGGGACTTATGCATTAATAGTTCATGGTAAGGATCATGGTTCATCAAAGGGCACCCATAACATCATTACTATTTCTATAAGGCATTAACTAGCCTTACCATTAAGAGGTCATGTGTGTACTTGTTTAAAAAAAATTGATGATCATTTGATGCTTACAACCTTCATGTAGGGCCAAAGGCAACTATTTCCTCCGGTGATCATGTCTACAACATAGAGAACCACACCTATTGCTCAATACGTCCAATAAGGATATAACTCCGAGTTTTACATTGTCTATACAAAGGGTATGCCTTGTGGTCTAGGCCATGCTTTATGACCAAATACTAGAGACAAAGGCCCTAAGACCCGTTCCTCTATGTATCATGTATCATGTATCATGCACATGCTCTTAAAAACCAATTTCAAATAATTTTTTTATAAAAATTTATTATTTGTCTCGGGCCTACAGTTGATTAATTGTCTTTATGGTTCATATAGGTTTGTTTAGTTGGTGTTTTATCGATTTTTTTCAATCCTCCATGAATTCACGGAGGATTGAAAAAAATCGGGCAACATTTCGGCTTGCCCGAGACACATTTCAAAAATAAACCGGTAGCATAAACCCTACCGATTGACATAATTTATATATACATATATAACAAATTAACAAAAAAATTCAATTTAACTACAAATTTTCAAAAATCCGGCAGCATTTCTGCTTGCCGGTACACATTTTAAACATGAAAATTATAAAAATATAAATTTACTAAATTTGAAAACAAAACTATAAAAACATACATTTATTAAATTTGAAAACAAAACTATAAAAACATACATTTACTAAATTTGAAAACAAAATTATAAAAATATACATTTACCAAATTTTATAAATTTATAAAAAAAAATTAAATTCCATTTAAATTGAAAAACAATTTAAATTGTTACCTCTTTGCTCCGACATTGTGACGAGGTTGGGTTGCTTTGGGGCGATGGTCGCTGTTTCTCGGTCGAGTTCGCTATCCCTCAATCGAGCTCTGTCCCTCGGTCGAGCGATTGAAAATGACAATTGGGGCCCCCGCGGCCCCTTTTTATAATTTTTTTTGAAAAAGGTACCTCAGTCGAGGTATGTACCTCGACCAAGGTCCATACCTCGATCGAGGTCCATACCTCAGTCGAGGTATTTAGTATTTAGTAACCCTCGGTCAAGGTTTTAATACCTCGACCGAGGGTTAATAAATACCTCGACCGAGGGCTGAAAAAAACCTTGGTCGAGGTATTAATACCTCGGTCAAGGGTTTATAAAGCCCTCGACCGAGGTATGTTTTTTTGTTTTTGGCAAGATACGCTTGCCAAAAAGTGTTACCCAGGTCCGTGGATTCACCCTGATGATACAGACTTGATGATGATCCAGATCAAGTGACCATCCATATTTGATGATGATCCAGTGATGATGATCCAGCAGTGGTGATCCCGATCGAGTGATGATCCAGATCCCGTGAATGAAGAAGACTTGAAGAGGAAGAAGACATGAAGAGGAAGAAGACTTGAAGATGAAGAAGACTTGAAGATGAAGACAACTTGAAGATGAAGGTGATGAGATGATCCAGTTGATACAGAGAAGAAGACCAGTGCTGAAAATTGGTCGAAAGAATACCTTCCTAGTTAAGAGGGAGTGTTGATGTATTTGTAACGTCAGAATGTATTCACTTGTATATTTCATGTATTGTACCCCGATGTTTATTTCGAGAAGTGTCTGTAATGTAATTGAGTCATGTCATGCCCCGATGTTCCTATCGAGAGATTATATAATGTAAATAAGTCATGTCAAGTCATTGTGGGTAACCCTCCTATTGGTCAAGGCTTAAATTCCCCGCGGTTGCAGGGCCATAGGGTTATTAGACTCTCCTAGAGAAGTTGGCTCTAATGGGTCATTGTCAAGTTAGGAATTAGTATAAATAGAGAGTGAGCCTCTCTATTTATCACACACTCACTCACACTCAATTGTAGTGCATAGTTGAGGAAGAAGAAGTTGTTGGGGCTAGAAAGAAAGAGGCTACTGCTATTGGGATATCATCTTACTGTTTTTGGGGCTTTGCTTTTGGTGTTGATTCTATCTCTGAGGAAGTTGTGGGGTTTTCTCCTTTATGGTTTCCCCGAGGAAAATATTTGTGTTCATTGTCTCATGTGTTTGATTCCTGTGCTTTTTATTCTCTCAATTAAGATCCTAAGTTAATGCTTGCTTAAATGATAAAAATCTAACATATTTCGTGCTAGCCCATGCAATATAATTTTAACATCATGTAAATATGCAATTTAATTAAAAACCCCAACCAGCTATGTCAATGCAACCATAATGAAAAGGGCATGATTTTCCTAAGGATAAGGAGGGGGAAATAATTAACCTTTGGGGCCATTGGGGAAAATCCAAGTGTCAATTGATAAACCCATTTAGTTGTCACCTATTTTTTGTCTTACTCACCCTTTATCCATTGTCTCATTCAACAACCTTTTTGTCTTATTCTTGTCTCAACTATTGAATTAAATCCTCTAATGTTAGTTGGGGCATTTATTGCATGGACAGTGGTGTGTGGAAGGACTATTAGTCTTTTCCCAAATGCACACTCCACCAGGGATCTCATTCACCCTCACGTGGGAAGGAAGAGACCACGACCCCATTCTTCAATTTTTTTTCTCACACAAAGAATTGGGAGAGTTGCCTTACGTTCACAATTTTGCTGTGTGTGAATTTCGTTTCTGAGATTTGTTGTGTGTAGTTCCCGTCATCTTGTGGGTCTGGGCATGTGAATTTAACTCCACGCAGGTCGCATTCCTTTCCTCATGCAACTAAGAAATCGATGTTAGTTTCCACATGAATTTTGGGTTGTTGTGGGTTCTTGTTGAGTCATTCTATCCACGATAGGGCCAAGAATGACTCTGGAATCAAATTGCTCAGTTTGAGAAGTGTATTACCCAATTTTACATTCCAGTTTTGTTCTGTGATGTTTTCCTCTAAACCCCAAAGCTGTGAATTGTTGTGTTGGTTTTTTTGTTGTGTGTACACAGGATATTGGTCTTTGGACTGTGTAGGAGTGGAAAGGAATCTGCTTGAAAAACCTAGTGTTTTGCAGGAGCCTCATAGATAGAGCTAGAGAGTTGGCTCTCTTCTCTACACCCCCTGAATAGCACTGGAAGGGAAGTCATGGCCTAAGGGATTGTTGAGCAGAGAAGGGAATGATTCCTTGTGTTGGGTGTGTGTGGAAGTCTTAGGAGTCAAGCTAGTTTTGGTGTAGGAATCTTAGCTCTTTAGTGATCTCACTATCTTAGCAGACAGTGCTTCCATCTCTTGATAATTTGATAACCCCAACTTGTTGGATTGGTTATGTGTTGTTGTGTACTCTTGGTCTGATAAGCCCAACTGTGTTGGATTGACTGAGTCTTGACATATCTTTAGCTATGTGTGAGCCTGCTTAGTTTCCTTACTCCTTGTGGGAATCATGCCCAGCTCGAGGGTGGCAGTGTTACTGAGAGATTAAGGAGCACACTGGCCTATGGTTGGGTGGAACATTGCAGCAACATAGCTGGTTGTGGGGCGTTCTTCTTCAAAAGATAAGTATTCTTGTCTACTTCATCTCTGCAATTACGATTGATAATGAATTACAATGAACATGCTGAATGCTAGAATGTATGGTTTTGCTTCCATTGTATGGTGATAATGTATGCATGTTTTAGTTCAAACATTTAAATTTTGATGTGTTTGTTGATGGGGCTAGTTTCCCGGGTAGATATCAGCATTGGTAGCGTCCTCTTCACTGGTCGGAGGGTCGGGGATGTTATAGTGTGGTATCAGAGCACATGTTGCAGCATGGGCCTCAATGGGCCATGAAGAAGCAGTGACAGAAGCAAGGTCACCCTCTTCCCAACAGAGGAAAAATGTGAAAGACAGGAAAATTTCCAAAAAAAAATCTAAGTATGGAAAATATCGGATGACTTAGGCTGAAGTCCATCCGATATGTCGGATGACCTAGGAGGAAGTCCATCTAATACGTCGGATGACTTGAGCTGAGTCCATTCGACAAGGAAACCCAGCAAGGATAAATTTTGAAAATTTCCTAAGTTTGAAATTTTACCGAAAGTCTTGGCTAGAAGGAGCCGAAGGTCTCGACTGGGAGGAGCCAAAGGTCTTGGCTGGGTGAAACTGATGGTCTCAGCTGGAATGAGTCAATACATCGGCTAAAAACCCAAGACCCAGCCGACAAGGAAAATGAAGAGGAAAATTTCAAAAAAAATTCTATCTGTCAAAATCATCGGAAGACGTTTGCTGAAGCTAGTCGATACATCGGCTCAGTTAGCCGAAGGGCTGCCAATGACGTCAGATGAGAAAATATGAAGGGAACCGATGCAATGGTAGAAATAGAAAAAAGAGAATAAAAAATTGAAAATATTTCTAAGTATAGGAAATCTCGGGAAAATTTTTCTGATGTCGCTCGGGAGAAGCTCTCTAAGGCATCTTGGAAGAAGTTTTTCGATGTGCATCAGAAGAGAAAGGAAGATCAACCCAATGTACATCAAAATAAAAAGGAAGATCGACCTGATGTGCATTGGAAGACAAAGGAATATCGACCCAATGTGCATCGGAAGACAAAGGAAGATCAACCCAATGTGCACCAGAAGACAAAGGATGATCGACCCGATGTGCATCGAAAGACAAAGAAAGATCGAACCGAAGCATCGAAAGGCAAAGAAAGATTGATTCGATAAGGCATCGAAATAGAAATGAGGACTCACCCAATAAGGCGTTGAGAGAGTTGTCAACAAGTGACCCGATACATTGAATGGCTTGTTGGGAAGGGATCCGATCGGATGGAAAAATATGAGTTTTTTCGTAGGATATTTTTCAGTAAAAAAAGCAGGATTCCCGTGGGATTTACAAGTGCTAAAAAGGTGAAAAATGGAAGCGATATTATGCGCTATATTGCGTGAAAATCAAATATTTACAAAAAAAAAAAAAAAAAACCTGCAAGGGGGCAAGCCCCCCTTGACCCCCATCGTCCCCCTGAGACAGTCGTTCTTGGTGAAAAGAAAACTATGTGTTTTGACAAAGTTGTCAATCTAGTATTTTCCAAATGCAGGTAAGTAATTATGAACTCATGAGATTGTTATGTAACTAACAATTTTGTTTACTAACACATTTTGCAGAATTATAGTCACCTTCAAAGGCAACATTCCACATAGACCAGTTTCAAAAAATTCATTCTTGGTTGGGCTAAGATGAGAATCGACGACATGAATGATGCACAGGACCCCTGTGAGTTCGAGGAAGATGCTATGGGAGAAAATGTCAGAGTTGGAAATGACGAGACAGAGTCCAATGGGAGAATATTTCAAGATACTCCCCCAAATTTTGCAGCCACCATGAGGAGCCTAAGGGTGGATTTGAAAAGTTGTAGAGAAGACAATGAAAGGATGCTTAAGGCTCAAGAAGATCAAAATCAGATAAATGCAGCTATACTGTAGAGTTTGACAGACATCCAGGGACAGATAAACTCTGGGCATCAGACAAATAATCTAGAAAGAAGCAAGAGTGGCGTCAGGGGAAATTCCTGTAAAAGGCCCCATATCTCCAGGAGGGCTTCTAGGGACAAAAGGAATACTCCAGAATGGCCTACCAATGGGTCATCTGATTCTGAAACCCCAGTGGGGATTCAATCTCTCTATCTCGTAGGAATAAGAGGAGGAGACGTTACAAGAATAATTCACAAGATGAATTCAAAAAGGCAAGGCCTCCTACTTTTAATGGTGAGGTCAATACTGGTCAAGAAGATGAGGCTTGGATTCTTGGGATGAGGAAGTATTTCCAAGTTCAAGACTACTTCAGAAATATGAAAGCAAGGGTAGCTATATTCAATTTTACTGGAAGAGCATCCATATTGTGGGAACACCACAGACAAGTAAAGAAGGTTAATGAAAGAAGAATTGTGTGGAAACAATTCAAGAAATACTTCAAACAAAAGTATCTCTCTGACAGGTACTATGATGATAATATTAAAGAATTCCATGAGCTAAGATTGGGAAAACAGACCATGGAAGAGTATGCCAATAAGTTCTTGGAACTATTGAGTATGTCAAGTACATCAAAGATGAAAAAGTGAAAATCCATTGTTTCATGAGTGGATTAGTCTTACAAAGATAGAATTGAGTTTTATGAACCTAAAACTCTTGAAGAAGCGATAAGGAAGGCTAACTATTGCTATGAGCAAAGCAAAGGAAAACCTGATTACAATAAGACATGGAAGGACAAGAAGAATGAGAAGTCTGACCAAAGGAAGAAAGATTTCAAACCTTCTAACTTCAGGAATCAGTAGAAACAACCATCACAAGCTGAGAAGCAGCCAGCCAGAGCGATGGGAGAAAATTCTAGAGATCCACAGTAGAACAAGGAACCTCTCCAATGTTGGCAAATGGAGGACCCCACATGCATAGGAATTGTCCACTCGAGAATGAGATTGCAAGGCCAGCTTACAACATTCAAGATGCAGAAACAGTGCGTCAAGTAGCAAGGGTCGTCCCTAGGATTTATGCAGCACTGGAGGACCACCAGACAAATCACCAGTCAACTGTGGCTGAAGTTGCAGGTAAGATTGTTGATCAGTCTATTTCTATTTTGATTGACACTGGTTCTACTCACAATTACATTACCCCTAGAGTAGTGGAGATTTGTGCTTTTAAGAAAGTAAAGCATAGAAAACCTTGGTTAGTGCAGCTAGCCACTAGAACTAAGATAAAGGTTAGTGAGGTGGTAGAGAAATGTCCATTGGTTATGAATGGGTTGGTCACTTGTTTCAATATGAATGTTCTACCACTTGGTTCCTATGATGTTCTCATTGGAATGGATTGGTTAGAAGCTCACAGGGTAAATCTTGATTGTTACAATAAGACTTTCAAATGCATGGATGAAGAAGGGAACCCAGTAGTGGTAAGAGGTATTCCAAAGGTGATTTCTGTAAGGTAGATTTCAGCAATGCAATTGAAGAAGTTTTATAGGAAAGGTTGCCAATTGTATGCAACTCATATTTTGGAGGCAACAGAGGATGAAACTCCTAGGTTGGAGGAATTTCATGTGTTGCAGGAGTTCAGGGATGTGTTTCCTCATGAGATTCTAGGGCTTCCTCCAAAGAGGGATGTTGATTTCACAATTGAACTTGTGTCAGGAGTAGCACCAGTGTCCAAGACATCCTACAAAATGAGTACACTAGAGATGCTAGAGTTGAATACGCAACTACAAGAGTTGTTGGAGAAGAAGTATATTAGGTCGAGTGTGTCTCCACGGGGAGCACCAGTTCTGTTTGTAAAGAAGAAAGATGGTACACTCAGGTTGTGTATTGATTATAGACAATTGAACAAGGTTACTGTAAAGAACAAGTACCCTTTGCCTAGAATTGACTACCTCTTTGATCAAATGAGAGGAGCAAAGGTATTTTCCAAGATTGACTTGAGGTCTCGTTACCATCATGTGAGGATTAAGGATGAAGACATTCATAAGACATCCTTTAGAACAAGGTATAGACATTATGAGTTTGTAGTGGTACCATTTGGTCTCACAAATGCACCAGCTACATTTATGTGCCTTATGAATAGTGTCTTCAGCAGGTATTTGGACAAGTTTGTTCTTGTTTTCCTTGATGACATTCTTATTTATTATAAGAATGAGGAAGAGCATGAAGATCATTTGAGATTGACATTGCAATTGCTCAGGGAGCATCAGTTGTATGAAAATCTAAGCAAGTGTGACTTCTATAGAGATAGAATTCAGTATTTGGGTCACATTATCTCAGAAGAGGGTATATCTATGGACCCTAAAAAGATTGAAGCCATTATGAATTGGCCTACTCCAAGAAATGTGATAGATGTAAGATATTTTATGGGGCTTGTAGGATACTATAGGAGATTCATTGAAGGATTCTCCAAAGTTGCACATGCCATCACCTCTTTGCAAAAGAAGGGGATAAAGTTTGAATGGACACCAAGGTGTGAAGAAAGCTTCCAGCAGTTGAAGAATCTTCTCACAAATGCACCCGTATTGAAAATTGCAGACCCAAGGAGAGATTTTGTGGTGTGTACTGATGCATGCAGACAAGGGCTTGGAGGAGTCCTTATGCAACACAACCATCTGATATGTTACGAGTCAAGAAAGATGAAGGAGCATGAGAAGAACTATGCCACTCATGATCTAGAACTTGAAGCCATAGTACATGCTCTCAAGGTGTGGAGGCATTACTTGATGGGTAGAAGATTTCAGCTAAGGATGGACCATTGCAGTCTGAAGTATTTGTTTGATCAGCCTACTTTGAATTCTAAGCAAGCTAGATGGTTGGATTTTTTATGTGAGTTTGATTTTGAAATAAAGCACATAAAGGGAAAAGAGAATAAAGTAGTTGATGCACTCAGCAGGAAGGTGCAGGAAATGCATGTGGAATCTCTTAGTATTTGCCAATGGGATTTGAGGCAACATATTGTTAATCATACCGCTGAAGATGAAATGTATGTGCAGGTAAAAGACAAATTGTAGCAGCAAAGTATTGAGAAGAGGTATGAGGGATATAAATTGGAAGAAGATGGAATTCTTACTTATAAAGGTATAATTTATATTTCAAATGTAGCAGAGTTGAGGAGAGTTGTTATGGATGAAATCCATCAAGCTCCATATTTTGGTCACCCATGATATCAGAAGACAATTGCTACAACCAAAAAGCAGTACTTTTGGCCAGGAATGAAAAAGAACATGGCTGAATATATTTCAAGGTGCATGAAATGTCAGTAGGTAAAGGTTGAGCATCAACACCCAGCAGGTTTGTTACAGCCTTTTCCAGTTCCAAAATGGCAATGGGAAGTTATTTCCATGGATTTTATTATAGGATTGCCAATGACTTGGAAACAACATGATTCCATCATGGTTGTGGTGGACAAGTTGACAAAGGAAACACATTTTATATCAGTTAAGTCTACGCATAAGACTAATGACATTGCAAATATATTCATGAAGGAGATTTTCAAATTGCATGAATTTCCTAAGGCAATAGTCTCTGACAGAGATGTCAAGTTCACTTCTAATTTTTGGAAGGGGTTGTTTTCAGAGTTGGGTACAAAGTTGAACTTCAGCACTAACTTCCATCCTTAGACTGATGGGAAGACAGAGAGAGTCAATCAAGTGCTTAAAGACATGCTTCGCATGTATGTGATGGACAAACCAACCAAGTGGGAAGATTATTTACACTTGGTAGAGTTTGCTTATAACAATGGACAGCAAGCCTCCTTGGGGATGAGTCCATATGAAACTTTGTATGGTAGAAGGTGTAGGACACCAGTGACTTGGGATAATCCAATGAACAGGGTTGTGCTTGGTCCAAAATTGTAAAGATCAGGTAGATTCTGAAAGCAGCTCCCATGACAGATAGAAAAGCTATGCAGATAAGCATAGGGTGAACAGAGAGTTCAGTGTTGGGGATCATGTTTACCTCAGAGTGAGGGAAAAGAAGAGTTCTTTGAAGCTTGGAAGTTGTGCCAAGCTGTCACCTAGATATTGTGGGTCATTTGAAGTGCTTGAGAGAATAGGGCCAGTTGCATATAGATTTGCATTGCCTGCTAGCACTAGAGCTCATAATGTTTTTCATGTTTCTTTGCTTAAGAAATATGTACATGATCCTAACCATGTGATAAATTGGGATGTGATTCAGGTGGAACCTCAGGGAGAGTTCCAAATCGAGCCAATGCGCATCCTCGATAGGAAGGTCACAATGCTCTGGAACCGAGCCATAGGGAAGGTAAAGGTGCAATGGGAGCACTACGGTCCTGAAGAGGCTACGTGGGAGCTGGAGGATGCCATGCAATTGGCACATCCATTTTTGTTCAATTCTGTGGAACACTGAGGCGGTACAAGTGTAGCATTTTGTTCAATTTTGTAAAGCACTAAGGACAGTGCTATTGAAGGGGGAGGGGAATGTAACACCCTAGTTTTGACCCCATTTGCATTAAATGTATATGATGTATATATTGTAATTAGTCATGGTGTGGAGCTAAAGGAGAAAGCCCCACCAATGATTTATCATTTTATGTTTCGGCAATTAAAATCGTTGCTAAAGGTATATTTCATGCTAGCCGGTGCAATATAATTTTAACATCATGTAAATATGCAATTTAATTAAAAACCCCAACCAACTATGTCAATGCAACCATAATGAAAAGGGCATGATTTTCCTAAGGATAAGGAGGGGGAAATAATTAAACTTTGGGGCCATTGGAGAAAATCCAAGTGTCAATTGATAAACCCATTTAGTTGTCACCTATCTTTTGTCTTACTCACCCTTTATCCATTGTCTCATTCAACAACCTTTTTGTCTTATTCTTGTCTCAACTACTGAATTAAATCCTCTTATGTTAGTTGGGGAAGTTATTGCATGGAAAGTGGTGTGTGGAAGGACTGTTAGTCCTTTCCCACACGCACACTCCACCAGGGAACTCATTCACCCTCACGTGGGCAGGAAGAGACCACGAACCCATTCTTCATCCTTTTTTTTCTCACGCAGAGAACTAGGAGAGATGCCTTACGTTCATGATTTCGTTGTGTGTTAATTTCGTTTCTGATATTTGTTATGTGTAGTTCTCGTCATGTTGTGGGTCTGGGCATGTGAATTCACCTCCATGCAGGTCGCATTCATTTCCTCACGTAGCGGAGAAATCAATGTTGGTTTCCCCATGAATTTTGGGTTGTTGTGGCTTCTTGTTGAGTCATTTTGGCCACGATAGGGCCAAGAACAACTCTGGAATTGAATTGCTTAGTATGAGATGTGTATTACCCAAGTTTCCATTTTGGTTTTGTTCTATGGTGTTTTCCTCTAAACCCTGGAGCTGTGAATTATTGTGTTGGTTGTTTTATTGTGTGTACATAGGATATTGGTCTTTGGACTGTGTAGGAGTAGAAAGGAGTCTGCTTGACAAACCTAGTGTTTTGCAGGAGCATCATAGACAGAGCTAGAGGGTTGGCTCTCTTCTCTACACCCCTTGAATATCACTGGAAGGGAAGTCATGTACCGAGGGACTGTGCAACAGAGAAGGGAATGATTCCTTGTGTTGGGTGTATGTGGATGTATTAAGAGTCAAGATAGTTTTTTTGTAGGCATCCTTAGCTCTTCAATGATCCCACTAGCTTAGCAGATAGTTCTTCCATCTCCTGATAACCTGATAAACCCAACTTGTTGGCTTGGTTATGTGTTGTTGTGTACTCTTGGTCTGATAAACCCAACTGTGTTGGATTGACTGAGTCTTGACATATCTTTAGCTATGTGTGAGCCTGCTTAGTTTCCTTATTCCTTGTGGGAATCATGCCCAGCTTGAGGGTGGTAGTGTTGCTGAGAGATTAAGGAGCACAATGGCCTATGGTTCGGTGGAACGTTGCAGCGACATAGCTGGTTGTGGGACGTTCTTCTAAAGATAAGTATTCTTGTCTACTTCATTTCTGCAATTACATTTGATAATGAATTACAATGAACATGTTGAATGCTAGAATGTATGGTTTTGCTTCCGCTCTATGGTGATAATGTATGCATGTTTTAGTTCAAATCATTTAAATTTTGATGTGTATGTTCATGGGGCTAGTTTCCTGGGTAGATAGAAACATCGGTAGCATCCTCTTCACCGGTCAGAGGGCCGGGGACGTTGCAAACCCCCCACCTCCATTCATAATATCCTTGGAGAACCATTACTACAAGAAACCAGAACAAGACAATAGAGCACCTAGGAATAAGTCTAGGAACAAAAGGCTACTTCTTCACTAGTAACATTAGGAGAAATAATAGAGAATCCTTTACTACAAACATTGTGGCAGTTGGTTAACGACACTAGTGATGATGAACAACATTAGGTTGATCAACTGGGATTAGAGAGAAAGAATGAAGAGATGGGACCACTTGAATATAATCCAATGGAAGATACAAAAAGAAAACAAATGGAAAAGGAACATACAACTCCTCCACCTTCATATACAACCTTCATATACAATAGACGATACTTCAATACAAGCACATTAGTGCATAGCTTGTACAAAATATGGAGCACTACCATGCCATTTTCTGGATATGCCAAAAATAAATAAATATCACCCCCTTTTTTAGTGAATCCACACAATAAAGGATAATATAGCATTGGGTATCACAAAAGGAAGTCAAGACCTAGACACTCAAACGGTCGATACTTTCCATTTCCAAGTGACTGCATTTATGTTCACTTTGTCTAGGTGTCATAATACCAAATTTGTCATCGTACTCAGCGCAATAGTTATTTGAGCAAATCCAAAGCACCACAACAAAATTCAAATGTATATTAGCTTGGGTTGAGAATGAGAACCACACACTCTAGCAAGCATGCAATGAAGATAGAATCCAGCTGGAAGATGTTATAGAAGCTAGGAATCAAAAACATCACACTCATATTATTATGGAACACACAGACACAACCCTTTGTGAGTAGATGAAACAGATGTAGCTTGAAGTCTAGAAATACGCTTTTGTTACACCAAAATATATCACCTTAGCTTCACCCTAAGAAATATTCCAAATCCTCTATAGATATTCTGAATAGTTGGAGACAAAAATAGTAGAATTGTAGAAGGAGGTGGAAATGGTACGAATCCAAGGAGACATCCAATGACAACAACTAATGGCACAAATTCCTTCTTTGATATAGGAATTCTCTAGTACTCAAATCCACCTACAGCAGACCACCCAATCCATCCAAGGAATCTTCTCTACAACAAATGATTGGGTTGGAATACTAGCAAAGTAACACTTCCCAGTAGAATCCTTGCACAAAAGCTCAAACAACCCAATGATGATACCAAGACAATCATGAACCTAGTGGAGCAATAGCACAAGTACCAATAAGCTCAATAGTTTGACAATGAGTTAAACCAAATTCATGACCAGTTATTGGCTATGAATAAGACCATGTGATATCTCAATATTATTGCAAAATCAACATACACCCAAGTACACTATTTGGATCAATTTGCATATGTCGAATGGACATAGTTGTAGGAAAAGAATCCTACCACGGCTAACAATGAGAAATCTCAAGCTTTCATAGATGGTGCCAGCCTTTAGATGGGAAAACTTAAGAACATAGTAGAAGAATTTGAAGTGTTCAAAAGTCATACAATCACATAAATTCCCAATTCATATCCTTCGTTTGAAGATTCAACACTAAAATATATGCAAGCTTCATGAACATAGAATATTTTACTTGAGGGTGAGTCAATAGTTTTGGTTGGGGTATGTTTGATCCTTCATTTTTGGAAAGGTCCATAGTCATGAAATATAAGTGGAAAATAAGGCAGAAGTTGTAGAAACCGCTGGAGACCGCAACTACATTGGATCCACTCCCACAACTATAAAAGGGAACAAGGAAATCAAGAAAGGAGGGAGTCGAAGAGAAGAAAGAGTAGTTCGGAAGAAGGATAGCAGAGAAAAATATCATCAATGGGAAAATACTTCAGTGTTTGATGAGATTTGGATTATGTATTCAAGTCATGGGATTGTGGGTTTTGTTATGTATATGCGATGGGTAATTCCAAAAACTAAATGTTAAGGTTGTTGAGCCGATTGTATGAAAGTTTAATATAATAAAACAAATGAGTATGTATTGGGTCCTTAACTTTATTTACATGCTTTATGTTATAGATGTAGATGATGTTCTTTTCTTTGCTAATCTATTCCATGAATGTATACTTGTTTACATGATGAAAATATGTCGTAGTATTCTGAATTAGCGTATTGTTTCTAGTTCATCCTTTTAGTTAAGAGTCCTTATCTTAAATAGGTCTAGATTGTGCTTCAGGTGATACCTTCTCCTTTAGGGGATTAAAAATTCCAGCACACTAGACTACAATGGTACCTTTGTTCACCACCTTGCAAGAACCCTAGTCTTAATTTTGCACCAACACAAGGGAAGTAGCAACAAATACAAATTGAACATATCAACTAGCTAAAGTGAATGGTTAAATTAGGAATTTTCTCATACAAAAATCGTTTTGGAAGAATTACCTCATCCTTTAACTATGAGATGGGGATCAACCACTATGGGATACCATCTATAATTTCTCTACTTCAGTTCATTAGGATTCTCTTGTTTATATATGGATAGAGGGGCATGTCAACTTGGGACACCCATAGAGACCTTTCTACGATCCTTGTCATTTACCTTTTCTACTGCCCTATTACTGACATACCCTACGTTGGGATTACTATCCAAATGAATATTTAGTGTATAAATTAAGCAAGGGAGTGCCCTTCAATAGAAACTTTGCTTATGGTTGATGATGCACTAGTCAAGCAGTTCCTCAGCTCATGCAGGTGCACAAATTTCATTTACACCTTTCACATTTGCACTTGTATATATAAATATAGATTTGAACATACCAGGTATCCACGTTTCCAAGTAAAAAATGTGTTTTGTTGTGCATTGGTGAAAACACATCCATTTCATTTATTATAGACTATGGATGGATATCTATGTTGTGGTTTCCCCCTTTTTTGCATAATATGAATGGTCAATGGAATTTAACAAACTAGACAGTTGGAATGGAAATATATTTGGGTTAGAAAGATGATCCATACATGATGGATTCTCTTGTATCATATTCACTTCATACAAAAGGACATGAGGATATTGGTCACATGATTATGGATAAATTTACAACCATTTGTTGAACCTCTTCTTTCTCTTGTTATCCTTCATGCTCCATAGTCTATATCATTTACTATTATGCATGTCTCATCTTGAATATTTTACCTTACTCCTTGATTCCTTCATTGTTGAAATAATATGATTATGGGAGTATCTTAGTCTGGTGTCCCATATCCCATGTTGGAAATTCCTCCACTTTAGTTTGATATTTATATTTATAATCTAATGTAAGACATGTAACCACTTTTTTGTTGCAAATTATTTATTGTCATCTCTATTGATGGACTTCTCTTCTTTGTATTGACTATGCATGTTTATTTTGGAAATGGCACTTCACCATAGTGTATGTTCATCTAAAAAATCTTCCATGTTTTCTTAGAGAAAAAAATTGTAACAACACCTCTCTCTATATGTCATAAAACCCTCATTGTTAACCACCCACTTCCACCTCATGATGGTGTACTTCCTTGTCACATATTTCTTTGCAAGTACTATTGTCATTCCTTGAATTCATTTGGTTGTTGTGTAGTAAAAAAATATTTAGCTATTAGCCTAAAAAAATCCAACACTTGCATTGCTCACACCTTCAAAGTTGCACGCAAACTTTAGACAAACTTTATCTTATCCTTTCAAGGACATACTTAACTTAATTCTTGGTTACTGGTATTTTTTGTCTTCCTAATCATATTCAACACCCTTTACATATTGTTTGTATTCCATACCTACAAACGCATCAACACAAAACATATCATTGAAATAAAAAAAAATCCAACATACTCCTTTGTTGGTACTTCCTCTTAAACTACACTTTCTCAAGAAAGTATACTTCCTCTTAAATTGTAATATATTTGACCACCACATGATATACCTGTCCACTCTGTGAATAATCACTAATGATATGACAACATGACACCATTATAAAATTTTAATAGAATTAGTTTTAGGCATTAATTTAAAAAGTATATATAAATGATGAATTAATAGTAAGTCCAACCTAAAGTGTAATAAAAAAACAAAAAAAATAAAAAACCATATATTTGTTTCCCACATGATAACTAATACAAAACTTAAAGTTTTTTTCACATAGAGAAAAATACTATACTTGTTATTGATCATTTTGAGAATCAAAGTACATAATACTAGACAATCCATAGTAACTAGCATCTCTAAATTCTCTATTATTCCTCCCATACATTGCAACTCATATTTAGTAATTCGTGTTGTCTTAAATTGACCACCTCCCACTTACTAAAAACTCTATTAACTACAACTCACCAATATTATAGCTAGACAAGCCACTATAAAAACATATGCGATCTTCTAGTACTGATAAGAAAACAAAAACTACAACAAAAAAAGGACCATATATTTATCCACTAAATACTCCGGCAATGTAAGCAATATGACAACCATAGATGTATAATTAAAGATATGAAAATCATTTTCAAACCTCTATTAGGATATAGAAAATGTGCCTTAAGACACCACTCTTGACCCCTTCAATTCTTCAAATTAGATTGACCCTTATACCAAATTCACTTCTTTTTTTGAGAGAGCGCTTGCTTCAATATTGAACTATCTATAAACATGTTGAAATGGAGATTTATAAATGTTTCCTGCAGTCTTCAAATTTTTTCTTTATAGCCATCAATAGGACCACCTACAATTGACATTTTTGTAATACCCAATCTACAATCACTTTGGAATCTTTGACAACCTGCAAATTAGAAATATGTTTAGTTTGTGCAAAATACAAAAGTTCACATAGTTCTAGAAATTCTCTTCTGGTAGTTGTTCCCTTGCCACAACCCATTTGAAGCTTAAAGAAATATGAATCACTAAATTTCAATCACATACTCGCTCCACACCTAGCACCATCATCTTGCGAATCCCCATCAAATAATCCAATTGGCATATGGGTGATAAAATAAGGATTTGTTGCTACTTTCACATTTTTTGTTGCTCTTTTCTTTATGATATTCATTAAAAGAACCAATGGCATTTAATGTGACACTCGTATTTTTTTTTTTGCAAACAAAATCTCATTCTTGTGTTTCCATATTTCTCAGCTAATGAAACAATGAAGCTCTTTCTAGTAATTTGAATCCATTATCCAGCTATAAAAGCATAAGTCAAAGGTTTGATATGCCCATTGATACGTGGTCTTTAGTTCTTTTCTCACTCCAACCATACAAGTAAATTGTAAATTCACAATGGACAAATATAAGTGATCAATTATTTTAGCCTACTTGATGCCCAAAATACAAATATTTAGACCTTGTCCTCCTATATTCATCAAATTTTCCCAAGTTAGTATCCTGTTCTCTAGAGCAAGCCAATTGAAGAGTTTAATTTAATGGACAATGCCACTTCTACAGAGAGGTAAGCCATCATCTAGTTTCATCTTCAATGGAAGAAAACATAGCAACTAATTATATTCAATAGAAGAAAACATAGCAGCTTCATATGCAAGTTTGGTAGTTACCTATCCATTTTTATCATTCCCTGACGAAACAATTTCATAAGATTTGTTTGTTAGATCAATTACATCATGTTGAAGGACAAGAATATAACCATTCCATTCTTCTTAATATTTCCCCTAGAGCTCCAAATCTATAGCTTCCATCTTTGGCATCCATAATTTCCCAAATCAATAACACCCATTTGAGCTAAGACCTAAATCCCTTTCCTTTTAATATATTTAGCAAATCATGGGATAATTTATAATTGTTAGTTGCTCCACCAACAAAAGGGTCCTCCCCTACTTTAATACATTGACCACTACCAGGTAATTAGGGGTTATTTGTGGTAGTTAGTGGTTAAGTAGGTGTAATTAGTGGTTAAGTAAGGGTAATTAGGAATAAATTATCAAGTAGTTATGGTTGTTCAAGGGTGATGGTTAAGATATTTGGTGATAGTTAGTGACTATTATCATTAGGTTAAGATATTTGATGACAATCAATGACCGTGGCAAAATATTTTGAGAGCATTTTGGCAACAAGCAATAAGTGATCATTGCTAAGTTTAGTCAAGAAAGGAGGAATAGTGATTAACATAAAAAGACTTGAGAGCATTTTGGCAACAAGCAATAAGGTATCATTGCTAAGTTTAGTCAAGAAAGGAAGAATAGTGATTGACATAAAAAGACTATCACTATTTTTGTTGCAAAAACATGAATTGATGATGGTCTTAAACATTATATCATTGTTTAAGTCACTAAAACCAAATATAATGATGGCCAAGATATGTCAAGCCTGCCCATCACAGATGTCAATTGTTATTGTATTTGTTGTAGTGTGGGCATAATTTGTAACAACCATTATTGCCTACACTTATACATGATTAATCAATTTAGTCATATCCATAACTATAAACTTTATATATCTATCTACTCCATTAATATTCACTAATAATTTACCAACATAACAATATAAAATTTTAATATATCTAACAACCCACCTATATACCTATCCACTTTCTTAATATTTACTAATAATATGGCAACATGACTGTAACATACTCAAAAATTTATATATAAAATTTGTTTTTTCTTTATTATGCATGTAAACAATTTTATTCACTCGAGTATCACATACTAAGTTTGGATGAACTGTTGTCTCTATACGGTTGATGTCAAGACCCAGGTTAAAGAGAAAGGACCAAATCTTGTGGGAACAAACAACGAGGTTTCCCTCATGTGACATTTTTATTTACCATGTTCAATAAAATGTGTACTAGGCTGGTTCAACCAACGCTAGGAGACATCTTAACTTATCTATGCTTCATATGTGAAAGGACAACAATGTTTACAAGGTTGGTCCTTCTCCTAACTAGTTTACCTTGAAGAAAGAAGTTTCTTATCCTCTGCCTATGAAACATGAAGGATTAAGGGTTTAGCATGTCGCTTCATGGTTTTTTTTCATATGATAAGCCCCATTTGGGAAAATATGGAGTTTCCTTTAGGCCAAGTAAGGTTTATAATAAGAAAGAATGCGATTTAATATACAGAACTTTGTGTACCCCATGTTTTGGTTAACACGTATAATAAGCATCGTTTTCAAGGTATATAATTTAAGGTATCAAGGGAAAGAGCTATGAGGTTTAACATGCTTAAATTAAGTCTTGGTAGTAGAATATTTATGTCATGACGTAAATGCAAAGATCACACAAAAGCTGAGGGCTGATCTGCACTTGACAAGGTTCATAAATATGTTCATGCAAAAATTAAAGCGATCTACTGGGTTGACATGAGCAAGGTGACCTGGCTGCGAGTTGATGGCGCAGCCACGTAGACTGTATAATACAGAACCAGATCCTATCATACACGTGGAGGCTGAGTAACGTTTTCTTAGTAGGGTTTCGAAGGGTGAACAAAAGGTCTGAAGTGTCATTAATCATTTTAGAACTACTCCCTCTGTCAGAAGCAGAGTTGGAATTTGACGGGCAAATGCCCGTTTTCGGACATTTTTCCCGTCAAATACTTGTAAAAATTTAACAAAGCCATTTAACAAAATGGTTGAATATTTTAATAAAACGTGGTTTTGACGTTTTACAATTTTTCAAAGACGTCATGATATTAGTAATATTATATATACCATTAGTCTAGGTCCTAGGAGTTATCCCAGTATGTGAATAGGGCAGGGGACAAAACCCTAACGTGGGAGCCAGCCTGGAGTGTGGGTTCGTTAGGAAGTGATGGGAAAGCCCACTGCCCGAGTCTCTGAGCTGGAAGCTAGAGCCATCAATGTGAATTCATAAATGTGATCCATGAACCTTAAATGCAAATTTGTGCGAGGCCAAGGCTCGAGCTATCATCTGGATTAGTATGAATTGTATGATGTATGATGTATCATTGTAATTAGTATGTAACAGAGAACTGGAGGATTTGGCCCTTTGAGAACCACCTTTTGCTGGGCTGGAGTGAAATGAGGCCACCAGATTCATCCACCGAAGTCTGGGGGCAAACAACTTCAATTCAATAGCAAATTTATGCAAGCTATCATCTGGACAAACAACTTCAAGAAAATTGAGGACGTGGCCACCGGCCAAGCAGCAGGCGTGAGTCTTTCTCTCAAAACCCCTCGTCTAGTGCTTCATTTCAGCTACCTTAATGTTTTCTCAAATCTCATTCATTCCCTTCCTTTGTAGCTGTGAAAAATTCTTTATCCTTATTCGTTGACAGATATGCTATGTTAAGAAGGGATGTGATCGGAATACTCGTTGAAAGATCTGTCCTAGAGGGCAAGAGGCTAGCCAGATGAGATTGAAATCCAGGAACAAGGACTTCCTAAGTCATTTCTTTTTACCAATTTGATGAACTGTGTAACGCATTGGGGCAATGAATTCATCTGCTGGGGCGAAGCTTTAAGGGAATTGACGATTCTGCAGCTTTGCTGCAAGAGTCAGGCATAATTTTATTATTTGGGTGCTGGGCATCAAATAGCTGCTCAGAATGTAGGTAATAGGTATGTCTACTAGGTATCCTATGGACTTCATTGAATAATCGGAGATTCGGTGAGATGAATATCAAGATGGGCTGACAAACCAGTAGCAACTAACCGAAGATCCTCTCCTTTTTCCTAAAAACTATTCAAGACTCCCTAGCCGCAGCAGCAAACCGAAGATCCTCTCCAGACTCCACCAAGTATTTGTTCTCAGAATTCTGCAGGTCTATATTGTTTTATTTTTTTGTAATTTAACGCCGTCAAATGCCTCTTCCTCTGCTTTGTTTAAAATTCATTTTTTTCTTATTTTGAATTTAATGTCCTGAAATGCCTCTGCTAGTGCTGACTCAGAACTTAGAAGTGATAGATAATGAGGGCGGAATAGTAAACTATCATGGGTTTAACCTATTTGATTGTTTACTTTAAGGGTTTAAAAAAAAATTATGTGGAATTCATTATAATTTATGAGTATGAGGAATTAAAGTTTCAAAGAAATTGGGATATTTGGAATTTTGCTAAGTTTTAATATATCTCTGATTTCTCTTTGATTTTAATGATGGATGTAGATAATCTACTTTGCAACATAATGAATCCTAGATTTTGAATTTAATGTCGTGAAATGCCTTGCTAGTGCTGACTCAGAACTTAGAAGTGATAGATAATCAAGGCAAAATGGTAAACTATCATGAGTTTAACCTATTTGATTGGTTACTTTAAGGCTTTAAATAAAATTTATGTGGAATGCATTATAATTTATGAGTATGAGAATTGAAGTTTCAATGAGATATTTGAAATTTTGCTAAATTTTAATATATCTCTGATTTTTCTTTAATTTTAATGATGGATGTAGATAATTTACTTTGCAACATAATGAATCCTACGTGATTGAGAAACAACACACTTTCAAAACAAGCCTAAAAGAACAGTATATAAACTACTCTCTAAGTCACTACTCAAAACTTGTTTACAAGTAAACTATATCATTACATTCGTCTAATCACTTGTAATTCAAAATCCAAAATATTATGTAAGTTATTTGCTTTAGCTCTGTTGTCACCTGTGGACAGATTTTTAGTTCATAAAAAACTAAGTTTTCACTTATTAGAATAAAATTACAGTGGTTACCTAAGAAGATTAATCCTTTTTGAAACAGCAAAAAATCTTCAGACTTACAAATGCAAGGATTTAAAGATAGAGTCAATCGCTTTCAACTTAAGAGAATGGGGTAGCTGCATTAGTACACGTGGACACAGTGAAATCGAAACATATTAATGCAATATAAGTATAAAAAATTGTGTTTGTTTTAGAGAGAGTGTGGACAACACAATGCGAAAACCGTAACTCTTGTTCAGTATGGGTGTGGATAGCACACTGGAACCCCTAGCCCCATAAAAGCCTCATAATAGTAAGATCCTGAATACTTTCATTTAAGGTTTGAATACTTTCATTTAAGGTTTGTTGGGCTCAAGGAGAGTGGCACAGATATGTTATGTAGATTGGATATCTTGCATTTAAAGTACGCATGATGAAAGGGAATTTTTAAAGCAGCTTCAGACAGCTTCATAATGTATTATGTATATATTACATATGATTTGTTGACATGGAAAGTAGCATTTGAGGGTGATTTCAATTGGATTTCTATCAAATAGAACGTTGGTTTGTGTTGTTTTTGGTCATTTCAGTTGGATTTTGTGGACACAGTTAAATTTTTGATTGATTTGGTAGGATCTTCAAGGTTTTATATCAATATAATAAAATGAAAAAATTAAATATGTAAAGGTAAATTGTCTAATGTAATGAATAAATGTAAGTGATAAGAATGTTTCCACCTAAATGTGTTAGTATTTTTATTTCATAGATATAAAATTAGTTTAAATTTTTAATTAAATAGTTGTTTTAAATAGTAAACAATAATAAGGAAAAATATATTTAAAAGAATAAGTTAATAAATTGACATCTTAAGAGGTAGCTTTGTTGGTTGAAGTTTTAGAGTCTAATACAGGTTATACTTTCAAAATAGAAGTGTTATGAATTAGGGAAAAAAACAAATCTAGATACTTTTACTTTAAAATGTTTTCTCATATTCTTATCACATAGGAATTAGACTGAAAAATATAGTCCCAATTATTTCATTAAAACCTTGATCAAAAACTTTTAAGTTCAAAAATTTTCAAACCTATTTTAAAAATTTTTAATGTCAAAAAGAAAAATGATCACTTATAAGTACCTCAAGTAACAAATACAGATCCATAGCCATAGCTGACATCAACACCAACAACATCATAGGTAGAATCCATTGGTTAAGCAGTCATACGAAACTAGAAACAAAATTTATACACTAAATTAACATATTCTATTTATTGAAAATTGAAATTAAAAAAAAAAAAACTAAATTAAAATATAACTTTTTTTTGACATTCAACGGTCTAGACTGAGATAAACTTAGAGAAATAAACATATAAAAATAAAGTTTTATCATAAACAAATGCTATACATATAAATTTAAAAGAAATAAACATGTGAAGGTAAAGTTTTATCCTAAACAAATGCAAACAATGATTTTTTAAAGAGTAATTAAAATGGTTTTTTCAAATAATGTAAAATAATAAGACATGTACATATTTAAGTAAAACGTTTAGTGAAGGGTAATGTGAAACCCAAAAACGTCAAAAAAAAATTGTTTGACAGGTAAAATTCTAGTGAAATTCCAACACTGGTCAGAAGTCTGGCCGAGGGTCGACTCTTAGCCTCCACACATGCATGAAAAAGACTCAATCCAGAGCGCGTTTCAGTTTGACGTCAGGGTAGTTCAAACCATCAATTCACGCACATGAGACTTTGAACCAGTGCCCTAGCGATGTACTTTTATGTTCATAATTTTACTGTAAATTTGAAATAAATCGGAATTTGATCATTTTTCTTGTCATTTCAATAATATCCAATAAACTGTACCGTTTAAGCGGCATTCTTTTTGTTTGTCAGTCAGAGTGCCTCGGCCGACCTAGGTTGCACAACATTTTTTTGAAAGCCCTCATCATTACACAAAATCGAGCTAAGAGCACACTCAGAGCCCGCTTTTTGTGTCCATGTGCGGAGGCCTTCTGTCACCATTCTCAGTTCCTCTGATGTTGCATCAGGGTTTTTTGGCAGGTTCTGAGAATGTTTCGGGTGGATGGAGTCCCCAACGCCACTTCTCAAGTGCTTAGCGTGAAACGTAAAGTGGTCTTAAGAAAGGTAAGAGCTCGATTCCTCCCATGGCATTTTAACTTAAGATTCAAGCTTTAAAATTTAACAGTCTTTTTTTTAAATTTAATTTTTTACTTATGCAGGCCTGGAGGGTTAAGGGAGCTCGGAGGAGCTGCCCCTTGGCCATCCTTGTCCAACGTCCAGGTCTGTGAGTTTGTTACTGTGTTTTTAAGAAGGTGGTTTTGCTGGAGGTTTTCCCAAGGCAACCAAGGCGTTTCTTGAAACGCTACTACAGGTGCTAGCACTGGGAGGAAGGTGACAGGGTCTCCTTCTCCCAGGCCTGCGTTGCAGGATGCCCTGGTAAGTGCAACCAACAGTGATAATATTTTTGTTTTTATTACTTGTAAAATATACAAATTTTTTAAAGCCCTTTTATTGTTTTGCAGGTTCCCTACTACAGGATGCACTAACGGTTTAAGAGATAAGTTCTACGATGCATTTTCCTGATAGATAAGAAAAAGCCACTGTTTACTGTTTGCAGTAGTTCTCCCTATAGTTGTTTTAGTTTGAAAGGAGGTGTCTTGTAAAAAAATCTATTCTATAGAAATTCTTAAAGACAAAGTTTATAAATTTGAAAACTAAGAGAGACTAAAAGGGTAAGAGTTATAAAAGAAAACACTGTAGGGGAAAGCACCTTTAGAAAGTTACTAACAGTCCACTAATCAACACAATATATGCAGAAGTAGAAGATTTACTAATATTATTCTTAAACAACTTGACAATCTAACAATAATTACTCCCATGTCTTTAGCTGCAAAGCAGAAGATTTGCTAATATTATTCTTAAACAGCTTGACAATTTAACAATAATTACTCCCATGTCTTTAGCTACAATTTACTATTCCCGGCTTATATAAAAATTAAATAGAGTTAAAAAGTCTACCAACTCTTGAGAATATAAGAGTGGAGATGTTGTTTCTCCCTACCAATCTCGTAGAGTGGTAAAAAAAATGTCCAATGCTAGCCTTGTGGTGCTTTTGGACATATTATTTTTATAGTATTTTTCCTAGGTCTTGATCATTTATGAGCCTCCCACTCTTTAGCACTCCACTCGGAGTGATAAGCTGATTTGTTTTTGGTTACATAATGTTTTATTCTTCTTGACATTTTTCTTGTCAAAAATAATAAAATAAAATAAAAATAATAATAACACAGTTTTTCTCAAATTAATAATAAAATAAATTCTCGAAATGTTACAATGACACCATTATAAAATTTTAATACATTTGTTTTTGAACATTATTTGTCATTCATAACAAACTCACCAAACTATTTTTTAGCTTTTCAAATCAAAATTATATATTTTTTCACTTTTCAAATCAAAACTATATATAAATAAGTAAATATAAATTAATAAAAATATATTTTCAAAACCATATACACAATATATATATCTACAGATTTTTTAAAACTATATATAAATAAATAAATATAAATTAATAGAAATATATTTTCAAAACCATATACACAATATATATACAGATTTTTTTAATGATATATACCAGATATTTTCAAAACCATATATACAGATTTCTTACTTTACATAAACATATATACAAGATATTTTCATAACAATATATACAACATAAATTATTATAAATAATTTTTTAACCATGTATACAGAATGAATTATGAATTAATAGAAATACTTCAAAACTTTTCAGGACTATATATGCCAGATGAATTAATAGAAGTCCAACTTACCCTTTGCAAAATTATATGTAAAATGTATATGTATGATAGAATTAATAGTAAGTCCAACCTATTTGTCTTGAAAACGGGGAAAAATCCTTTAACCACAAAGAATAAGGAATTCATGATACAAATCGCGAGTCCGCAACCCATGTTCTATCATCGTTCCAATCATGTTGTTTATGTTTTATATTAATAAAAATAAACCCACTAAGTTTATATAAATAATAAATAATAAAAATCAACCCAAAGTTGAACCGCCGCTTTTGTTTTTGCTTTCCATATACTAGGCCCAGCTGGTCCACTACTCCCACACCTGACACTGTAATTTGTGACATCCCCTCACATCAAGCTCCTTCAACCACGTACACTGCTCAACACCTTCCACCTCTTCTAACTCTGAACACCTGCTAACAACTAACCGTTGAAGCTTTGTCGCGTGCACCAACCCCCGTATGCTCTTCAGCTTCACGCATGCCTTTGCTGACAATAACTCCAAAGATACCAATGTTTTCATATTTGGCAGCTCTTCTAACTCGGCGCACCCCATAACATTTAACCGTTTAAGCTTTCTCGCGTACTCCAGCCCCCGTATGCTCTTCAGCTTCAGGCATTTGCATGCCGACAGCGTCTCCAAAGATACCAATGTTTCCATATTTGGCAGCTCTTCTAACTCGATTTAACTGTTGAAGCTTTGTCGCATGCTCCAACCCCCGTATACTATTCAGCTTCACGCATCCCGCAGCAGTAAAATAAAACAAAGATACCGATGATTCCATATTTGGCAGCTCTTCAAACTCGGTGCACCCCCTAACATTTAACCATTTAAGCTTTGTCGCGTACTCCAGCCCCCGTATGCTCTTCAGCTTCAAGCATTCCCATGCCCACAACCTCTCCAAAGTTACCAATGTTTCCATATTTGGCAGCTTTTCTAACTCGATGCACCCATCAACATTTAAACATCGAAGCTTTGTCGCATGCTCCAACCCCCGTATACTATTCAGCTTCACGCATCCCACAGCAGTAAAATAACCCAAAGATACCAATGTTTCCATATTTGGCAGCTCTTCTAACTCGGTGCACTCACTAATACTTAACCATCGAAGCTTTGTCGCGTGCTCCAACCCCCGTATGCTCTTCATCTTCAGCTTAGCGCATTTATCTGCCGAAAAGTGCTCCAAAGAAACCAATGTTTCCATACTTGGCAACTCTTCTAACTCCCTGCAGTTATAAACATTTAACTGCTTAAGCTTTGTCGCGTGCTCCAACCCCCGTATGCTCTTCAGCTTCACGCATTCATCTGCCATCAACTCCTCCAATGATACCAATTTTTCCATATTTGGCAACTCTTCCAACTCGGTGCACTCACCAACACTTAACTGTCGAAGTTTTGTATCGTGTTCCAAACCCAGTATGCTCTTCAGCTTCACGCATCTATTTGCACTCAACTTCTCCAAAGATACCAATGTTTCCATATTTGGCAGCTCTTCTAACTGGGTGCAATCACTAACACTTAACCGTTGAAGCTTTCTCGCGTGCTCCAACCCCCGTATGCTCTTCAGCTTCGCGCATTGATATGCCGAAAAGTCCTCCAAAGAAACCACTGTTTCCATACTTGGCAGCTCTTCTAACTCAATGCAGCCACCAACATCTAAGAGATGAAGCTTTGTCAAATGTGGCAAACCCTGTATGCTCTTCAACTGCTGGCATCCATCTACGCGCAACTCCTCCAAACATACTGGCAACTGCAAAGGTGCGTTTTAAGTGTAAGAAATATATTTATATAATTCGCTGGAGACATTATGCTGATATTCATAGTCACTTAACACACGTTTACACAGCAAAATTCAACTTACGTGTGAATTTGGTTGCCACAGTGTTTCTAATTTGCGGCCAGACACTCGAAGAACCCTTAACTTTTTCATTGGAATCCAGTCAGGCAGGGAAGAGTATGGACACTCTTTCCAGCAGACCCATATGAGATCTGGGGATTTAACCCTGCTGAGAATGCGTTCCAAGAGAATACCTTCAGTATCAACCAGTTGCAACCTCCTTATTTGTATACCGTCAAAAGCTTCATCATCGTCATATTCACTTAGAACCATTCTAATTCCCCGCACGCTTACTACCTGTCCATTCTCCAAAAATGATAGTTATTACATGTTTATTCTTGCAAGTAAAATAATGAAGAACATCATAATTGAACCCGAATCTTTACTGAATGATATATAAAATATCGAATGACAGACTACTTACAGAGGATTGCTGCAACAAATCATCCACACGCCAAAATCGAAGCGGCTGCGAGACATGGGCTTCAAATCTTCCCAAATCTCTGAGGTGGTCATGCATATGTATCACATTCCCATATCCCACTTCCACGAGAGACCTGTTCTCTAAAGTTTGAAACCTCAACCTGCCTCCCCAACCTGAGCCGTTCCATATTCTGACGGCGGTATCCCTATCTTCTCCTATTAAAAAACATGCAATATCTAAGAATATCTTTTTTTTGCTCCACATCAAGGACTTCGTAACTAATTCGAAGTCTTTCTTGTATCTCATTTGGAAGTATCCTTTCAAGTTTATCTAATTGCTCCTTCCAATAATCTATGTCATTATTACCATATAGAAGTGCCCCGAACACTTTTAAAGACAAAGGCAATCCATTACAAGCGTTCACGAACTTAAGAGTCAAATCTTCAAATTCTTGGAGTGAATAGGACTGTCTGAAGGCATGCCAGCAGAAGAGCTCCATGGAGTGTTGTTTATTAAGCCCGTTTAACTTATAAATGGATGATTTTTCTACTCCTGATCTGGTGAGAATATCCATATCTCGAGATGTAATCAATACTAAGCTATTTGAGTGGATGGAAATTTGATTTGGCACAAGTGCATCAACCTGATCCACCTTGTCTACATCATCTAAAATTAATAAAATCTGCTGAGAGGAGAGATGATATTTAAGCATTTCTATAGCTTCATCCTTATTGTGTATTTGCAAATCTGTTCCAGAAATCTCCTTAAGAAGATTGCTCTGCAATGAGATTAAAGAGCCTTTATTTACATTTTCTCTTACATCAGATAGAAAGCAACATTTGCTGTATTGTGGACTCTTTCTGTTGAAGAGTTCTTTTGCCAGGGTTGTCTTTCCTGCGCCACCCAACCCAACAATCCCCAAGATCTGAGGTTTTCTTCCACTTTGCAGATGGGGCAGTAAAACTTCATTTTCAAACTCTGTCATCTTTTCGTCTAAACCTGTCGGATATTTGGCTACATCCAATGGTTTCTTTACATTTCTCAAGACGCTTTCAATCACTTTATTTAGCAGGATCCCCTCGTCACTGGTTATTCAAATAGAAATACAATATATAACTTGTAAGAAACAGTCGAAGTTTATGTATATATATTCAGCATAAGGTAATACAAATATCCAGAGGGAAGTTTTACTTACTCGTTACACTCCTTCAGCTCGAAGCCGCTTATTAGAGAAACATTCTTAAGAGCTTCTCTCCACTGCTCAACAGTCGCTGGGTCGTGTAGCAGCCTCTTTTCATGATTTTGAGAATCATTCGTGGTCTTCACTTGATGTTTATGCAAGGCTTGAGCATACCGTCCATCTTTTCCCCGTGTCCACCTAAGCTCATTAGGTTTCACCTGGTAAAACACTGGAATTATGAAAGCCTTTGATTCCAACATCCATAGGAGCTCGTCTAGACACCAGGTTGACTCGGCGTATATCTCAGAGAAAATAGCCACGTGGACAGAGGCTGCTTGAATAGCCCCTTTAATTTGAGAGGTGAAATAGTCTCCTCGTTGCGATTCCTGCTGATCCAGAAAGACCTTCAATCCATAAGAATGAAGGCGTTGGTATAGATGGCTCGCGAAGGTTTTCTTGATATCAAGACCATGGTGGTTTATAAACACATTAAACGAGCTGTTGCTGTTGCTGTTGCTGTTAGAATCAGAGGAGGTAGAGGCAGCGGTGGAAGAGGATGCAGCCATTGCCAACTGGAAAATAGACACACAAAGAAACAGGGGAGATGTGAAAGATTGGCGTTGAGTTAAGCCTCAGACTGCACTGCAGGGAATGAGATGGGTGAGTTAGCAGTTTCTTAAGCCGTGGAGAAATTGTGGTGATCCAATGCTGTGCAGAGAGATCAATAGACACATAGTTAGCACTCTCCTTGTGGAGAAATTGCAATGGAAAACACGCTGATGAGAGCCCTCGAGAATTGCAATGGAACACGCGTTTTGGTAGTCCATTAACCGGTCCATCTATTGGTCCAAGCCCAGTTTTCGTTTTCCATCTACCGATCCATCTACCGGTTAAAAGAGATGACTCCAGCCCTCGTTTCTGGTGATGTATGAACACGCGTTTCGTAGTGGCCGACCATCCACCGGTCCATCCTATTGGAATCAGGTGATTTATTATTTTGTGTTGTTTAAAGATTTAGTCGAAGCATCTGATGGTGTTCATTTACGAGTTGTCTAAAGAGGGAACTTTTTGATCTCTGTGTGAGGTGTTTCTTTACGAGAGAGGTGTTTATTTACGAGTGGTTTTAGGGGGATTTTCGAAACTTTCAAAAACATTACTAAATTTTACAGAGTCTCGATGTTTATTACTAAATCTTACAGAGCGTGGATGTTTAGTAGTTTTTTTCACCTGATTTCATTTTCAAGCTTAAATTTAACAACAAAATTTACAAATTCTGTAGATTAAATTCAAATCAACTTGAAAGTCAAAAAGTCCCCTAGTCAGACAACTTCTCCGTTCAAGAAGAATTTATCGATTTTGATAAGAGCGACGAAGGGAAATGCAGCTCTATTAGATTTTCATCTCTTTCCTACGGTTGGCGGTTTGCTCGGAAATCTCTGTCCCTTTTTAGGAACTTGGGATTAGATGGCTTTTCTGGATTAGACTTTTGTTTTTTTGTCAGGTCTATATGCAGATGTTATGCATGATGTATTGAATTGCATTTAGACTTTTCCAAGCAATTATTTAGTTTTTATATTTTGGGTTTAGTTGTTATATTTTTTTTTGTCAAGTCTGTATGCACATGTTATGCATCATGTGTTGAATTGCATTTAGACTTTTGCAAGCTCTTATTTAGTTGTTACATTTTGGGTTTAGTTGTTATATTTTGGGTTTGAAGGAGTTTTGTTTTTTTTGTGATTAGTTATGTAATTTTGATTCTTCTTAAAAATAGTAAGTTGTTTTGTTTTCTTTTTAAAATAACTAGTTATAATTTTTTTTATTGAAAAAAAAGTTCTCTATTATCATTTATTTGTTTTGGGTGTCTAAACTAATTTAATTTTGAGTGTTTAAATTAATATAATTTTTTAGATTTATTTGAAAAGCTTTGAGGGAAGGTTTTATATTACCTTGCCCATTTAAGATTAGTTGAACTCTTCTTACTTTTTGCAAGAATGCCCTAGACTCTATTATTAATGGTAAACAAGGTGCCTACAACTTGTAACATGCTTACACCTTGTGATGGTATATCCTTTTTTTCCACTTTGAATAGGATTACCTTCCACTTTAAATTAAAACTAGCCCTTCAAATTTTATCACAAGCCCCTAACACCCCAAACGGGGATATTAGTAATGAATGTTTATCATTGCATGTAACACTTGATACTCAAATGATTTGTGCAACTTGTAAAAGTTGAGGCCTTTTCTTTTATGATGGTTAAAGAGGAACAAGAGGAATGATCGTTAACCCATAAGTTTGAGATGATGATGTTGTAATGCTCTTTGTTTATTGAATGATGATTCTTTAATCATTTGAATAGCTTTTAGTAATGATGATGCAGTGTCATGGAATGCGATCATCGCTAGTTTTTGACAGAATGGCGACTCCCATGAAAACCAGGGTATAAAACCCAACTCAATCACCATGGCTAGTGTTCTTCCTGCGTGTTCCCATTTATTCCACAATTTTTCTAGCTATGTTTTGATTCCATTCGCATTGAAAACCCACAAGAATGCCAAGCAACAGGTGCAATGCTCTACCAAAAAATACTATGCCAAGTTGTGAAGAAAGGACCTTGTGATGGTATATCTATGGGATGAGATGAGAGTGAAATAAAAATAAATAAATAAATAATGCAATGTTTTCAATTGAGTAGTCTAGCTATTCTACCAATTTGACTTTTTTCCTTATACTTTTTAGAACCATTTCCCACAAAACCTAAGTGGAATGTGTTGGGCTAATAGATATAAGGTGTTGAGATTGCACAATTATGGTGGAATAGGGGTTTTTAGGGTATTGTATCTATTTTTGTGGATTCTATATAATGAAAAGTTATTATATGGCCAAAGATTATATCGTAGCAACACCATTTAAAATTACATTCCCACCACAATAAGGATAGAGAATTTCAATTAATGATATTCAAGAACAAAGGAACAACTTATATTTTAAAGTTTGCATGATCAACTTTTGAGATTTGGTGAATGACTCTTATTAATACAATCTTCCTCTTGCATTACAATGATTTTACCAAGCACTAAGTTAGTTATAAATATTGAAGTCGGCGCATATCACATGCATTGTCTAGAGCATCGGGATGGAAATCAAACATAGCTTGCATTACAATGATTTTACCAAGCACTAAGTTAGTTATAAATATTGAAGTTGGCACATATCACATGCCTTGTCTACAGCACCGGAATTGAAATCAAACATAATGGAGTTGATCACATAACAAATAAAAATTTGATTTCAAAATTCATTTTCATACAAAAACTCCAAAATGTCAAAACATTAGTATTAGAAAAAATTGTTCCACTTTACACTCAAAATGTTACAACGAATCTGTTACTATATGTCCCCATAAAGTCATTTAAAAAAGACTATATTTATTTTTTAAACGTTTATTTTCTATAAAACTACATAAATATTTTCATTTTAATTTTTTTTTAAATAATGTAATATGTGATAACAACACAAGGAGTTGTAGATGTATGTGTCATAGCTAAAGTAAAATGCACATGTTGAAAGGAGTTATAAATGTATGAGTCATAGCTAAAGTAAAATAAATTTGGTATGAGTAATGCTTTCTCATCAAATATTATAGAGATTTGAAGGTATTGCAACACTACAAAGAAAGTGTCTCACAATCTCATTAATCAAGTGTGACAAAAACCTACTAAGGAAAGTGTATCTTGGTCTTTAAGAACATTGTTTCTTAATTCTATAAGAAGAATTAAGAACCAAGATGCTTTAGTTCGAAAAATAAAGCTTAGACAATGAACACTTTTAATCATATTTAGACATTAAGTATCAACCATTCAAAATTATATCGTGTTCCTTTAAAAAATAATAAAAAAATGAAATACATTCTATTTATAACTAAAAATACTCGGTACATAAAATTTATAATTAACTCATAAAAGAGAGTAAACCCTATTCAATCTTTATCTTCTTGATTTGTATGTTTCTTTTTAAAATGATTCATTTCACTTCTATTCCTTTTTAAAATGTTTATAGAAACACAAAATTTTGTATTTACTCTAAAAATATTTAAATTTCCCACTCTCCAAAATATATCCCATGAATCAAATCTTAATGGGCAATATTTATAAAATTATAACAGTACTAAATTTTGGATTTCTAAAATATATTATTATTTATTTATTTTCAAATTAAATTAAGAGTAGTAGGTGAGGGGATCATTCATAATATTGAGGGACAAAAGGAAGAAAATAGTGCTTGGATTCTAGGAATAACCACGAACAAGGAAACAATGAATGTAGTATATAATGGTCTTTTTATGTTGAAAGACAAAAGCATCATGTTCACCAAAAATAGTGGGGGACTATTCCATCGTTATTAGAGCATTCTCACCCCGAATTATCCCAAGTGTTGGGTAAAATAAATCCCGATTCATCTTATTCCATTGCTAATGCATATATTTATACAATTCATATGTCGGTTGTGATTCAACTTTCGACCAACCTATTCATATTCCTACATGACTATTCACATTCAGAATATATTTACAATATTTACTTATTGTATAATCCCGACGGATTATATTCCAACAATCCCCCCCTTAATCCGAAGGGGTGTTAGTAAGTCCGAGCATGTTTCTGAATCTTTCAAACTTTTCTCGTCCAAGCGCTTTGGTGAAGATGTCTGCAACTTGATCATTTGTGGAACAATGTCGAAGATGGACTGTCTTGGCCTCTACATGATGTCGAATCAAATGATACTTTGTGTTGATGTGTTTAGTTCGATCATGGAATCTGGGATTCTTAGCCAGCTTGATTGCAGAAGTATTGTCGATCAATAATGGAGTGGAGTTCTCTTGTTTTTCTTGCAAATATTCAAGTATCTTCCTGAGCCATACTATTTCTTTCGTTGCTTTAGCTGCAGCTACATATTCTGCTTCTGTTGTTGAATCTGTCGGAACTGATTGTTTGCGTGATCTCAATGAGACAGCTGCTGATCCAAGACTCATAGTGTATCCAGAAGTTGATACTCCTGTCTCCTTATCGCCATCAAAATCTGAGTCCGAGTACCCAATAAGTTTGAAGTCATCCACCTTAGAGTACTTGAGTCCAATGTCTTGACTCCCCCTTCAAGTATCTTAGAACTCTTTTTGCAGCTGACCAGTGTCCTTCACAAGGTTTATGCATGAACCTTGAAAGTATGCCAACAACATAAGAAATATCTAGTCTAGTTGTTGTAAGGTAGATAAGTCTTCCTACAAGTTGTCAATACTTGGTCGCATCTTCAAATTCTTTTCCTTCATTTGATGTGAGCTTCATTTTCTGTTCCATTGGAGTAGATATAGGGTTGCATTCTGTCATGCAAAATTTGTCTAGTAGTTCTCCAACATATTTTTTCTAAGATAGGAATATGTACTTAGGATGTTGAGTGACTTCAATTCCTAAGTAATAGTGGAGATGTCCCATATCTGTCATTTCAAAGATCTTTTTCAAATCTTTCTTTATGGATGCTATATAGCTCTCATTGTTCCCTGTCATCAAAAGATCATCTACGTACACCACAAGATACACAACAGATCTTCCAACTTTCTTTATAAACAGTGTTGCATCATCAAGATCAAAATGTTCAAAATTTAACTTCAAAAGATGCTTGGTTGATTTTTCATACCATGCGTGAGGCGCTTGTTTTAGGCCATACAAGGATTTGAAAATCTTGCATACCTTTTGTTCTTTTCCTTTCACAACAAAGCCTTCTGGCTGAGACATGAAGACATTCTCTTTCAAGTCTCCATTCAAGAAAGCAGTCTTCACATCCATCTGATGAACTTTCCACCCTTTCTGAGCAACTAAAGAGAGTAAGGTATGTATGGTAGTCCATTTTGCTGTAGGAGAAAACGTTTCTTCATAGTCAATTCCTTCCTTCTGTGCATAGCCTTTTGCTACAAGCCTCGCTTTGTGCTTGTCAAGTGAGCCATCTGATTTGTATTTGTTCTTGTACACCCACTTGCAGCCAATTGGTTTGGTTCCAACTGGAGGGTCAACCAGCTTCCAAGTTCCATTCTTCATGAGTGCATCATACTCATTATGCATAGCTTCTTTCCACTCAGCTCGAGTAGAAGCTTCTTCAAAGGAAGTTGGTTCAAAGTTAGTAGATAAATTAAATTCACAATCAAATGATACATCCATGTCATCACCTGAATTATCTGCTTCTACTCCATCTTCATGTCCTTTTGAACTTCTCGTTCCCGTCTTTCCAACTTCATCCAGATGGACACTTTCAAGTGTCTTTGTGGCCCATTTAGAAATCTTCCGTGATGGTCCTTGTTGATCAGCTGGTGGCGCTTCATCATTGATTGAGAGTCTTCCAATTCTCTCAATCACATCATCCAGTTGAATCTCTAGTTGAGGTGAAGTAGCAGGAACTTCTTCATGCGGGGGAGTTGGTGCTTCATATGGAAATTCCAAAGGTTGATCCAGAATAGGAATACCCCCTTCAAGGTTTGGAATTTCATATTCATTTTTAGAATATTTCTTTGGATGAGGATATTCTTCCAAATGATCAAGCTGTCTCTCAATGGACTGGTCATTTTTATTAGTTTCAAGAAAAATGACATCTCTAGAAATAACAAACTTCTTGTTTACCTCATCATATAGATGGTATGCCTTGGAGTATTCTTCGTACCCCAGGAAAATGCATTTTCTGCTTCGAGCACCAAGCTTGTTTCTTTACACCTTTGGAATCAAGGCATAACAGGTGGAACCAAACACTCTGAGATGCCTGACTGAAGGGAGATGGCCAAACCACATTTCATATGGAGTCTTGTTATCAAGAGCATTTGGGGGACTTCTGTTTCTCAAATAGGCTACACATTTCACTGCATCACCCCAAAACATTAGTTTTACATTCTTGAAAAACATCATTGAGAGTACCATATTCATTATGGTTCTGTTCATTCTTTTTGCTGCACCATTTTGTTGAGGATTGTAGGGAACTGTAGTCTTATGTGCAATTCCATGTTGGCGAAGATAATCTTCAAAAGCATTTGAAGTATATTCTTTCCCATTGTCAGTACAAAGTGTACCAATTTTAGATTGTGCTTGTTTTTCTATCAATGCATGAAAGTCTTTGAATGTTTGAAATGCTTCTGATTTTGTCTTTAAACAGTAAATCCAACACATTCTTGAGTAGTCCTCAACAAAGGTCATAAAATACTTATTCCCATTAGTAGAAGGAGTTGGCATTGGGCCACATAAATCAGAATGCACTAATTCTAATTTCCTACTTGCTCTGAAATTAGATTCATGGAATGGCAGCTTACTGTGTTTCCCTAATATACATGCATCACATTTGCTCTTATCTTTGGGAATGGTGGGCAAACCAAATACACCATTCTTTCTCAACAAACGAAGACTGTTATAATTCAAATGACCAAATCTTGCATGCCACAATAAACTTGATGACAAATTACCTTCTCCATGCTGAGAGAAGTAGGCATAGTTCTGAACTCTTGTAGATGAACCCTTTAGCTTCAGCAGCTTCCCATATTCGTATCCAGTCATGATGACTTGGTAGTCAGAGGAATTTCTTATTTCTACGATTCCATCAAACATGTGGATGGAATGGCCTCGCTATCGAATCTCCACCAAGGACAGCAGGCTTCTCTACAACTCTGGAAGATAAAGAACATTCTTCAACAAGAAATCAGGGAATCCAGGCATCTTCAGCCAAATGGTGCCCATTCCCTTTGGTTTAAGACTTGACTTATCTACAAAGTAAACTATGCAATTTATTGTTTCATTAAGTTCTTCAAAACAGTCTTTTCTAAAAGTCATGTGTGATGTTGCACCAGTATCAAGTAGCCAACAATCTTTGTAAGATGAAAGTGAAGTCATTTCATTAATTCCAAGATTACAATGAGCAGAATCAGAAGATTTACTAGCATCTTGGTATTTATTGTCATCTTTCTTCTGGTTATGTCTGTCTTTGATGGAGTCCCACGAAGCCCAACACTGATCTGATGTGTGTCCAGTCTTTCCACAACGCTTGCACTGCAAATCTGATCTTTTGCTGGAGTTGTTTCTGCCTTCTCTACCTCTGAAGTTTCTTCTTCCTCTGCCTCTCTTGCTGCTTTCTCCTTTGGGGTGATCTTTGGATTGGTCTTTGGTGTGGTTCTTTGCTTTTTGAGCGAAGCAAAGTGATTCTCCAGAATGCTCGGTTGTCTTCTTACCAAATGCTTTCTCTCTGTCAACTATCTTTTCTACCAGGGTGTCAAATGTCAGTGATTTGAACTTGTCACTAGCTTGCAACGACTCAAGATAGTTGGAGTGAGAAGGATACAAAGATTTTACAAATGCTGCAAGGGGAAGATCTGGTTTCATACCAGAGGCTTGAATCTTGTGCATGATAGCTTTGATTTCAGAGGCAACTAACATGGGATCATTGTCTTTTACTTCTAAACTGAATAGTTTTAACATTAGTTGAATAACTTCCATTTCATAGTGTGAATCATACAGATCTTTTAACGTTTTTAGTGCTTCAAAACATGATTTTGCAGGCAATATGTGCTGGCTCACCTCTTCACTGACTATGGCAGTGATTACCGCTAAAGCTTTCTTGTCTTTTGTTCTCCAAATGGCCTTCTCTTTCTTGGATTCTGGAGGTCTTGGGTCTATGGTTATGGGATTTCCAGCTTTTGTCTCTATTGTGGTGCCTTCGCAAATGCCGTCCCAAAGGTCATTGTAGATGAAGGCAGATTTGATATTCCTCCACCATTCTGGATAAGTGTCTTTGCCAGTGAGAGTGGCACCAACTATAGATGCTATAGATTGCATCTTTTGCAACTGTTAGTGTAATTTACAATAATGAACTAAATATGACAAAGAGAAATAGAAAAACAATAACCTTGCGGGTCTATAGTCTCTGCCAAGGTGATTTACAACGTAGTATTTACGGTCTTCAATGTAGCTAGAAATAAATTAGATTCACACCAACATTGCTCCTTGAGAGAGGTCGTAGGCACAAAATAGTCTTCAAAAAAAAGTTTATCTTTAGATAAACCAGACATATGTTTACACCAAACCACGATCACAATCCCAACCAAACAATTATAATAAGCACAGTCCCTCGCCAACAACAGAACTATTAGAGCCACATAAAATATAAGAACCAAAGCAAATCAAGCCCTAAACACCATGCTTATCTCCTCCAGGCACCAACGCCGTAGCAGTATTCAACCCAGGCTTCAGTCAGCAGTAATTGTCAGCAGCAATCACAGCATACATTATTTCTCCAATGCATCAAATATCAGTCACAAGCTCATCAAATTCATATACGCCATATAAATACTTATTGAAAACCAACAGAGCCTGAACACGCTATAATCCTTCGGGAGAAAATGCTGCAATGAGCGTTTATAGAGGCAAAGGATGCAGACAGGACTAATAAGAAGCGTAGAGCTTGCAGGTTTTCCTTCTTATCGTCTCACGGTTTCTGATTCAACAAAACCAGCCACCAGACCACGACATGAAGATGACATTCAAGTCCATTTCAATGCAATTTACTGGAGACAGTGATCGCCAATGTTTTACAAAAATAATTGTAAAATGCATAGGGTTTTGAACAGCACCAGTCAACAGTTTTGAGCTTATACTATTCAAGTTCATGATTCCAATACACTCCATGCATTTGAATGAGGGCACAAACACCAACAATATTCACGTGTAATGGTCACGGTGTCAACAGAAAATCATAGCCACAAATGGCTAGACTCAACAAAGAATCGTACGCAAACTCACAACTCCAATACACATCATATAACTCAATGCATATATTCAATACGTAGCATATATAAACTCATAGCTCCACAGCATATATACTCAACACATATATATTCAATACGTAGCATATATAAACACACATCTCAACGCATATATTCAATAAACTCACAGCTCCAATACACAAAATTAGGGTAAAAATTAGGTTTTACCAATGGTCAGAGACTACGATGAAGAATCAAGCATTTGCGTGAAGACTGCTTGTGAAATGTATGGAGGCCGAGTCTAAATGTGAGTGAAGACCCTCACACCTATATTCAGCTGGTGGTGCTTCATACCAGCTCCACGCACACTCGCAACTCCAGACAACACACTCGCAACAGAAATAATATGAAATCGCAGCTTACACAACAGATTAGGGTTAGGCAAGTCTCAAAGAGAATAACGCATACAATGCATGTGACTGGCAGACTGACAGAGCAGGCATCCTGAAACGAATTTGGCAGAACGAAGGTCTGGCAGGTAGAATGCCAGGACTGTAATGCAGCCAGGAGTTATGGCAGGTGGTGCTCTGATACCATTGTTGGGTAAAATAACTCCCGATTCATCTTATTCCATTGCTAATGCATATATTTATACAATTAATATGTCGGTTGTGATTCAACTTCTAACCAACCTATTCATATTCCTACATGACTATTCACATTCAGAATATATTTACAATATTTACATATTGTATAATCCCGACGGATTATATTCCAACACCAAGGAACACAAGACTAAATAGAGTTGTTCAAAGACCCCTGGACATAGCCAAAGATTTTGCAAGCATGGAGTTCTATCAAGTGCAATGATCACAAAACAAAAAGGTAGATATTCAAGCCAATGATCGTACTTGTAGTAATGAAGGAACCTTAAACAAAGGATATGGGGACATAATCTACAAGTCAATCCCATGAACATCTCCATTTGAAGTTTGAGGAATCACACTACTTATAAGTGTAAGTGCATGCTAGCCAAAAAGATAAGGGAAATATATTTCACACACTCAATACTAATCATTGTACCATATTTTGATATCACAAGAGATTGAGATATGATTCATTTGTATGCATGTGGGTTTTCACTCTACTTGTTGGAAGTGAGCCTACACTTTTAATTGGGAGCTAAGTGTTGTTGTTATTTAGGTCAAAGGACAAACGTAATTGATAATCCAAGGATCCTATATATCTCCCTGAGTCATGGATCAACCCTAAAATATAATGGCACACTGCCATTGCATTCATAGTTGTTATGTACCCTATGACTTTCTCTAGGTTAAAAAAGGGCCCAAGAGATGTGAGATGGAAATGGAAGAAACCAAGGAAGTTGTAAGGATTGTGTCTATGAAGTGTTAGCATTGGCTAGATGTATGGTAGGAAAATTTGTTGATAGAGCATCAAAGGAAAAACAAATCCATGACAAAGTCAAGGTCTTTATTCACTCGCACTCATAAAGACATTTCAAACTAGAGGAATCTCCATGCTCTATTTGCACTAGGGTCTAGAAGATATTAACACATTTGGATATTCCTATTGAGGAAGACTCTTCTCCACCCTTAGCTTGCATGGTCTTTGGACTCACCCTTGTGGTATTTGACAAAGTCAAGGAATACACTAAATAAGCAACCTAACCTCAAAACAATGTAGTCAAGGTTGAGGGAGCAACACTACAACAAAACAAGACAATAGCATCGGATTTTGTGTCACTTTTTAGTGTAATATTTTTTTTCCAATTTTGGCCTCAACAGTGTGCACTAAATCTAGCGGTACACAAAATTTTGAATTTGTGCTGACTTATGTGTCGGTTTTAGCACCAAGTTTAGCACCGAGTTTGTTTTGCGCCTTGTTTAGTGTTGGGTATAGCTTCCCTATTAGCGTTAGGTAAAGCTTTTGAGTTTGCTTCCATTTTGACTTCCTTATTCGTGCCAAGTGGTGCTTCTTGTAGTGTAAAGTTTTTCTTCCTTTTAATGACGCGTTTTACTTCCTTTTTAATGCCAGGTTTTGTATCCATTTTTTCCTCCAATAGGGCTTCCACTATTGGTTCCTTTTTTGCTTCGAGTATTGCTTCCCTTATATCTTCCTTTTTTCTGTCCAACATTGATTCCATTATAGCTTCCATTTTGCTTTTGGTATTGCTTCCATTATAGATTCCATGTCTGCTTCCTATGTGATGTTGGGTTTTGCTTCTTATTTGGCATGAATTTCGCTTCCTATTTAGCACTAGTTTCACTTCCTTTTCGGCACCAGGGTTTGCTTCCTTTTAGTGTCGGGATTTATTTTCTTTTTGATGCTAGGTTTTTCTTCCAATATGAATTCCATTATTGCTTCTTTTTTTGCTTCTAGTATTGCTTCCCTTATAGATTCATTTTTTGCTTCCAACATTGCATCCATTATAGCTTCCATGTTTTCTTATGGTATTGCTTCCATTATAGCTTCCATGTTTGCTTCTAGTATTGCTTCCATTATAGCTTCCATGTTTGCTTCCTATGTGATGTAGGGTTTTGCTTCTTAATTGGCACCGAATTTTTCTTCTTATTTAGCAACTAGGCATGCTTCCTTTTTAACACCAAGTTTTTCATCCTTTTAGTGTCAAGTTTTGCTTCCTATTTGACACCAATTTTTGCTTCTTATTTAGCGCACAATTTAGCTTCCTATTTAGAGCCACAAATAACACCTAGTTTGGCTTTCATTTTCATGCCACATTTTGCTTCCATTTTAGCACCTCATGTTGCTTCATTTATAGCTTCCACTTTATTAATTTCAATTAAATTAAAGAAATATATCATTGCTCTTAAATAACATATATCATTATACAAAAACAAATATCACATTTCAAATTTATAGCATAATATTTATAAAGAAAATTTAGGGAAATGGACAAAATCCATACAAGACATAGAAAAATCATCATACTTATTAGATCTCCATCAAAAAAACATCCTCAACTTCCAGTATACATAAATTGACAAGATAATTCTTTTAACATCATCAACATCTATAATTATAACAAGTGAAAGTCTAATATACCATTAAATCAATATCATGTCATGGGCATTGTTATAGAGATAGTAAAAGCAATAAGTCAATACCAATATCATAAGAAGCAAGATTTTAGTAGTTTCAATTAAATAGATGAAATATATCATAATTCTTAAATAACTTAGATCTATCTAAAAAAACAAATATAGCATTTCAAATTTATAGCATAACATTTATGACGAAATTTAATGGAAATTGACAACTTCCAAGCAAACTAGCAAAATCATCATACTTATTAAATACCCATAAAAGAAACATCAACAACTTTCAATATATATAAATTAACAAGATAATACTGATAACATCATCATCATCTATAATTAAAACAAGTGAAAGTCAAATATACCTTTTGATCAATAACATGTCAAAATGACATATATATATATATATAGTCAAAATGATATAGGTATCATAATGACATAAGAACAACAATCCATTATACAAGCCTATATGAATAATGTCACTGACTACCACTAGCAACATCAACATCATCATGATCACCATCCTCATGGAAATCCTCCCCATCAGCATCTTCATCTGCATCGTCATATTCATCATCACCTCCTAGATATGATCTAGACTCAACTCTGGATCGTCATCTCTTGGATCATCCAATCTAGTGTTCCGCAAACAAACAAACAAAATCTAAATTAAAAGTGAGTACTAATTTAATGTCATAATTCATAATTGTGTTATATTGCTAATTTTACAGCACATGGAAGTGAACCATAATCATATTACATCATATGAAAGTGGACCATAATCAAATATGAGATAAGCTACAACTAAGATGTCATCCCAATTATGAAAGGATGCAACAATTGTAATAATTGTTAGTAAAGATCATAAAAAAATTGCAATACAAGTTAAATTATCTATCAAGTGGAAAGTGTATCATTATAACCTTAAGTCTCAACTCTCTCATGTCATTATATAAACATTTCTTTTCCAACATTATCTTTGCAATATATGGAAGTCTACAATCAAATAGAATTATAGAATCCATAATTCAATTCGATAGACCAATACAATCGTAAATGGATGTTTACAATCAAATCCATCATATATGTGCATGCCACACTCATAATTGCTAAATCTATGGGTCACGCAATCTAGTGAATACATGTCACTAGTGTGCACTGCCATAAAGGTATAACCATAGTTTCATATTGCCGTTAAATGTACAGTTGCAATTCATAGTGCCAATAAATGTTGAGCCCTGGTTCCACTACCAATAAATGTAAAGAATCATATTGTATAAAAACTTCAAGGCCATATTTTAGTGTTACTTAATCGATGTTGGTTTTTTCCTATTGCACTACCAATAAATATAGGGTATTAGATTTTTTCTTCATTTCCTATAGCACAATTTAATTATTCACCATTTACTTTGTAGGTTTTCTAGGGTTAGGTTATCAAAGTTTTGTTTGTTGTGTGGATAGGTGCTTCAAACACTAGATCTCTTAAATCTTAATAACAAAAAAATAGAATTTTGTTAAAAATCCCATAAAATATACATGTGCTTTTCATTTGTATTTTGGGATAACCTTGGGTAAATAAGGTTAAGAAAATATGTCGCTTTCATTTGGTATGTAAATAGGTTAGTGTTTGGGTCTCTAGGTTATTTTTGTCTTACAAGGCTATCACCAAACCATAGGGTATCAAAATCTGGATTAATGTTGCATGAGAGAGGACTATTTTAGGCTCAACGATTTTTTTTTATGGTTACATACCTTTTTGGTCTGCATTTTTTCAAGATTGTAAGACCCAACAAAACCTCACCTTGTTATCCCATTCCATCTGAGTCACAAACCCTTCCTCAACCTATCTCTCATCCTCATACTAGCCTAGGCAACCAAAATACATCATTTGCTAACCCTTATATGTCCTAAATACATCTTCAAAAATGATATCCTGCCATATATTCCACATCATGTCTAACGTTCATCATTAGATACCCAATCTATCAAGTTTTGAAGCATACCAACCCTCCCTAATCCATAAAATCAGCAACACCTTTTTTCTTTGGCCTTGACAAACTCATTATCCTTCTTATCCTTGGTCGAAGTTTCCCTCATAGTACCCTAAGGTCTGATATCCATATTCTTGCACCCATATATCATCCTACATACACCCCAAAAGGTTGTCATACAAACCTATCTAGCCTTTTCCTATAACAACATTGAACATTTGGAT
>LPNX011083623.1:47232-63001 GCA_001517045.1 Pseudotsuga menziesii
ACATATGGCATTATGAGGAGTGACCTAACTAGGGCTTGTTTGATTTTAGAAGCATATAAATACTAATATATGCACTGGCCAAGAAAGCATGCCATGGAAGAGTGGGAGCTCGCCTCCAAGTTTAAATACGAGTTTAAGGGGCATTTAAATACGAGTTTCATCATCCTTTTTATTTTATTGGGTTTATTTGGCAGCTATAAATTACATGTACAAATATGCTTGTGTAATCTTTGAAGAAGGGCAAGTTTCTTCCAATAAGAACATGTTAGGGTTGAGGTAAAACATTTCCTTTGTCTTGTTGTAATCATTTTTAGGTTTGAGGTAAAACTCGAGTAAAAGGACTTCCCTTTTACTAGGTGCAATTTTAGTGTGGCGTTCTAAACTTCTAACTCATCATATTTTTCTACCAATGTGATTCTCTTTTTTACTCTAAACACAATCAAAATCATGATACATTACACATTATTGTAAGAAATTCATCTTAAACCACATCTTTGATCACTGAAATCTATAAGATCCTGCATATTTGGTTGATAAAAGAATACATGGACACACTATCCACGTGAAATCAAGCTAAGGTTTTAAAAATCGACCCCCAAATCCAAAAGTTGCATTGCCACTTACTTAGCAAAACCCTAGTTTGAAAAATTGCAGAATATAACAAATTATGGGCCATGGATCCAATATGGGATAGGGGTTCCCCATGTTGGATTACCATGTTAGGAATCCAACAAGCTTGACCATTCATCCATCATAGTGTTAGTTTTCATTTTATTCTGAGTTGCAACTCGCATCCAAAATTCATTTAAAGACATTTAGTGGATTTGTCCTGGGGAAAAATAACCAAACCGTTTATTGTTTTTAAAATCCATAAGCTCCTACCTATTTTTTTGGGAAAGGAATACATGGAAACACTCTCCACATGACCTGGTTTTCAAAATTTGACCCTCGAATCTAAAATTTGCATTGCTTGTTACCAAGAAAAACCCCAACTTATCTAATTGTTGAGTACATCAAGTAACAAGCTCGTTGCCATGAACCCATGCAAAATGGTGACCCTAGCTATATTCCTATGTCACAAATACAACAAACTCGATCGATCATCCATCGAATTCTTGGTTTGCATTTTATTGTGATTTGCAACTCACATCCAAAAGTCGTTCAAGGACATTTTACGAATTTGTCCCAGGGCATAAAGACTAGATCAGGAAACAATTTTGAAACTTGTAAGCTTGTGCATGTTTGTTTGGGAAAGGAATACATGGACACACTCTCCACATGACCTTAAGGCTTTCAAATTTCAACCCCGAAATCCAAAAGTTGCATTTCCTTTATTGAGAAAAACCCTAGTTTGCAAAATTATGGAATTTAATAAGTTCTTGTCAACGAATCCATAATATAGGGGTGTCGGTAGTTGGATTTCCATGTTACTAATCCAACGGGACCAACCGTTCATCCATTGGAGTCTTGGATTTCGTTTTATAGTGATTTTCAACTCACATCCAAAATTCATTCAAGGACATTTGGTGAATTTGTCCCACCATGGCATAATAACCAAACTATCTGATGCTTTTAAAATATGTAAAATCCTACATGTTTGTCTAAAAAAGGAATACATGGACACACTCTCCATTAGACCTCAAGATAGGGCTTTTAAAATTTCACCCCAGAATCAAAAAGTTGCAATGCCTCTTACTGAGAAAAAACCTAGTTTAAGAAACTGTCGAGTACATCAAGTCCATGTCCATGAACCCATGGGCTAGGGATCCCCCTATCTAGATTCCATTGTCATGAATCAAATGGGATTGGTTGTTCATACATTAGAGTGTTGGTTTTCATTTGATTTTGACTTAATCCTTACTAAAATAACATAAAATTTATGGACTTACATGAACAATCCTAGCTTCTAATACATATGGGTTTTTGGATTTTTGCATTCTCAAATTTTCAAAGGCTTGGGCTTATGGGGTTTCCATTTGATGCAAAAAAACACCACAATATTAACTCTAAACACTATTCCAGGGGTAAATATTTAGGCATAGGCATAAGCATAAATGTACAATTGATGGTTTGAGTAGAAGACCTCAGGTTATGGTGTCACTTCCTATATGCTACTATCTTGAGCAGAACAGTACCTATGGGATTTCAGTTCTCATACCAGAGCAGTGTACTTCATCATCTACCATATGTCTTCATTTAGTATGGAGATCATACTCCACTATATTTTGTACATGGATGTGACCACTTATGACATATGTCCATTATTCCTATTCATGGCCATTATATCTATATGTATCCAGGACTGCTATATATATTTCATATCTACAATCATGTATTCAAAGTCATTATTGTATTATGCTGACAAGTGGATAGTTCTTTCAGTTGGGTCTTCACTACTACACTTATGGGATTGTTATAATGTATTTCAGCCATCATGTACCCCTATGACTTCACAGATTAGGGGGCATCTGTTATAGCGTGATTTACCACACCTTATGCATCATGCCTTGATGGCCTTCCCTTTTCCCTATGTAGACTCACTTACCCCCCTTACTCAGTGTATTCATGATGCTTCAGTATAACCCTAAAAAATTCAATCTTGAATATACATGCAGGTGAACATCTATGTAGTATGTGTATATGTATGGTGTACTATTACAGCCCATGTACATCGGGTTTTCTAATCAAAATAAAAAATATTTCATATTTTCCATGCTATTTCATGGAGGTTACAATCCTTTACCTTCCATATTCTAGAAGACGCTTTGATTCAACCCTTGATTTCCCATTTGAGGGCTATATATCGAGCCATTATGAAGCATTGGAGGAGGATAAAATTTGAGAGTAAGGAAACTATAACATATTCTCCCCTATTACCATATGCTTGAGTATGCATCCATTTATCCTTATTGATTGAACTCTTTATGTTCATCTCCCAAGCTCTCCATTGTCTTTGTGAGATTTCCTTTTGCATGGAGGATTGAAGTGGTGGAGGACTAGATGGAGGAACTCGGTTTCTCAGTTCTGATGAGTCACCAACAGAGGTTGTCACTTTGTACTTTGTTTTTAATTAATAGAAATACTCTTTTCTCATCCAATTTCATGTGCAAATGTTAAATATATTTCCATGGGTATATTTTCTTCTTACATGTTGTAGTATTCTAGTGTAGATGCTAACATTTCATGAATATATTATATGCTTGGATACTCTTTTTGTTGAGCCTCAAGTTGTAGGTTTCAAGCATTGGATCAAAATCTCAACAGTGGACTTCTTCTAACTTCCAATTGAGGTACAAACATTTATTTTTGTCGTTATCATTTTTACATTCATATGGAATATTTGGGATTAGAGTTAATTTCTAGTGTCATCCTATTTGTTGTGGTCCACCCCAAGCCATAGGAAGATTTTCTCTATAACACTTGCTTCAGATTCCCCATACGCCTCACAAGTGACCAAGGTATGCACTTCATAAACAACACCATTGCATCCTTGACAAAGGTATTTCTGATACAACACCATAAGAGCAGTCTGTATCACCCACAAGAAAATAACACAATTGAAACCTTCGACAAAATCTTGGAAACATGCTCAACCAAGTTATGTTGAGTAAACTAAGAAGAAAGAGTTCATGCATTTCCATGGGAATACAAAACCACTTCAAAGAAATTACATGAAAAAAATCCATTCCAACTGGTATATAGACAAGATTCAGTAGTTTCAACCAAATTTATCATGCTTGGCCTATGCATTGCACATGAAACTCATATGAACAAGGAAGATTTAGGTTTAGAAAGGATAACCAAATTAATGGATTTTGAAGAACCCCATGTTTTAGTCGATTATCATGCAACAATGGAGAAAGAACGCCAAAAATCCTGGCATGACTGCCACATCAAAAGTCCTTCTATATGACAATTTTTTTGAAGAATCTAGAGAAAATTGAAATGAATTGGTTGGGACCATTTATTGTTGTGGAAGTTTGAGACAATGATTTTAATAAGCTTCCACAACTAGGATGATTTATTAAACAAGGATGGATGGATGACACATGCTTGGATCCCTACAACTATGCTCAATAATTCCATATGACCACACTCTTGTCACGAGGGGTGATGTAGAATAGGAGCTACTATCACAATTTTGGATTTGATTTGTGTTAGAGCTAGTTCCAGTTTTGTGTGTCATGTATGTTGTATTTTCAAGTGAGTTAGATATATTAAACCATTTTGGTTGAGGAACCCATTCCCCCCAGTATAGAAGTACTAGCACGCCAGCTAGTTTGAATGATTCAAAGAGAAATTAAGACATGATTAAACCGCATTTACAACAACCCATGTGAACCCAATCTCTACATTTAAGTTGGATACCACTATGCCCATCATTAATGAAGTGTCAAATCCTCCATTTTGTCACAAGCAAAGTGATAAAATCACGTTTCCATTGAGATGGCAATCACTTTGTTTTTCTGATACCTCAACATTCCTGAAGTTGGAGCATTTGACAAAACCAAAGTAGAATGAGCACATAACCATTTCTTGACCTTTAATTCAGTTTATGTATCAATGAATCTTAGCATGCATGGGAAAGGTAACAATCACCAAGGAATAGACCAAATAGAAATAATGTATTAAGATAGAGCCCCTCGATTCTCAGATCAAAATCTTTAGATACTTGCAGGGAAAATTTGACCAGACCAGATGGGGATCTATACTTAGATATTAACTCCAAGTGTTATATGAACTAGGTCTTATTCGACAATAGGGACGTTGTTCCCACCTTGAATCTAGCCTTTAAACCACCACAGAATGCTACACTGATGAAATTGAAAGAGTTACTTATTTCTGGCACCACTGGTGAAGTGCTCAAATGCAAAAAAAAATATGATTAGAGGGGTACATAACCATTAATTACAGACCGATTTCTAGTCCCTGATCCATGTTGATGACATCCACTACTTTATGGGACTATCCATGACCAACGAGGACATCTTTACATCATTTCAAGGGGATCACAAGAGGTATAGAACTTGCATACAACTGGTCCTATATGAGTGTTATTGATCTAAGCACAAAGGAAATGGGGTTGTGAATGTGGACATAAACAACCCCCAAGTCCATATTTCCTTTGAGATCATCGTCGATTAGAAAATGAGAAAGTACACCAAAGGGGAATACACCTTAGGAAACCATTTCAGTTGTATAATTTTGTGTCCAAGGAATTAATTGAATTGGTGTAAGTATTTTAGGGGATGATTTATTTCAATCCTACAATGATATACATAACTCATAAGGCTATTTCATTTTTGGTTAATTTCTTGTGGCATTTACCATGTGTAAGTGGCAACTAACAAAGGGACATGATTTTCCACCCCCTTCCAATAGAAAAGTTGAAGTAAAGTGATTCGAAACATGGAAGTGTCTCCAAGATTCAACCAATGCTTCATTCAATGACACACATTTGTTCAATGGTATAATGAATTGTTATCTATTTCCATTGTTTGCATTCCATGACATCTCTTGAACAACTATATGGTCAAATTTTGGTTTGGTGTAGACAAAGGCCACACATTCAAATGTTCACAGGGAGTAGACCCATAGAATTTTAAGGAAAAGGTGCTACCTTACTACCTAATCCCCACAACCTTTGATCCTAAAGTCACCAACTATTTGGGCATAAATACAATGAAAATTCCCAAAGGGACTGCATACATTTTTCTAGGATCGTTATTTTATTTTGGGAAAAAATGCAAATCATATACCAAACTTGAGGTATCATCAACATATCCCATAACCATAAATTCACTCTCCTAACAATCCCCACTTCCACTCCCCTTCCACAAAATATTCAGAACCTTTTTTATAACACTCTCATTCCCAATAAGCTCTTGAAAGATGCCATTTCCCTACTAGGTATTCCCAAACAACCTCACATCCCTAAAACCCTCACGACCAAGGCCCATACCACCACTAAACCCCTCCTAGAACTTCCTTACCCTGCCATTATCACTTATATCCACACCCTTTTACCTATTTTTGCACAAACGTAGTCCATTCCCACCTTTTCTTTCCTTCCAACTGCTTCTACCTCCTTTCCTCTCCCAACAACACAATCCCTTGGTTTCGTCCAACAAATTATTGAATCCTTCTGAGGACTAGAAAAAAAATCCCCCAACATCAATATTCAAAAAGACCCACCCACCTCCATTCATAATACCCGTGGAGAACCATTGCTACATGAAACCAGAACAAGACAATATAACACCTAAGAAGAAGTGCAGGAACAAAATGCTACTTCTTTGTTAGTATCATTAGGAGAAACAATAGAGGATCCTTTACTACAAATGATGTGGTAGTTGGACAACAACACTAGTGACGATGGACAACAATAGGTTGATCAATTGCAATCAGAGAGTGAGCACTAAGAGATGGGATCACTTGAGTATGCTCCAACAGAAGAGACGAAAAGAGAACAAATGGAGAAGGAACATGCGACTCCTCCACCTTCATATACAATATATGAGACTTCAGTACAAGCACAATAGTGCACAGGTTATATTAAATCCGGAGCACTACCATGCCATTTTATGGATATGCCAAAAAAACATATATCACCCCCTTCTTTAGTAAAGCCACACAATATAGGATAATACAACACTTAGTATTGCAAAAGAAAGTTGAGACCTAGACACTCGAACAGTCGGGACATTCCATTTCCAGTAAACTGCATTTATGTTCATCTACTCCATGTGTCACAATGCCAAATTTATCAAGGTACTTAGCGAAATAGTTATTTGAGCAAATATGATGTACCACGACAAAAATTGAATGTATATTAGTTTGGGTTGAGAATGAGACACTCTCTAGAAAGCTTACAATGAATATAGAGTCCAACTGGAAGATGCTATAAAAGCTAGGAACCAAAAACATCATGCTTGTATTATTTTGTAACACACGACCACAACCCTCTGTGACCAAATGAAATAGATGTGGCTCGAAGTCCACCAATATGCTTTTTCTACACTAGTAAATATCTCCTTAGCTTCACCCCAAGAATGATTCCAACTCCTCTACACATCTTCAGAATAGTTGGAGACAAAAAGAGTCATTGCATAAGGAGGTGTCAATGGTAAGAATCCAAGGAGACATCCAATGAAAACAATTAATGGCACAAGTTCCTTCTTTGATCCGAGAAGTCTCTAGTACTCGAAGCGACCTACAATAGACCACCCAATCCATCCAAGGAATCTTCTCTACATCAAACAATTGGGTTGGAATACCAAGTAACAATTCTCGGTAGAATACTTATACAAAAGGCTGAAACAAATCAATGATGATTCCAAGACAATCATGAATCTAGTGCAGCAATAGCACAAGTACCAAGAATCTAAATAGTTTGACGATGAGTTAGACCAAATTCATGATCAAGTAGTTGCTAGGAAGAAGACCCTATGAGAGCTCAATACTACTGGAAAATCATCATACATCCAAGTGCATCAATTGGATCAGCTTGCATATGCAGAATGGACATAGATGTAGGACAAGAATCCTACCATGCCTAGCACTGAGAAAGCTCAAGATTTCATAGTTGGTGCCAACCTTTAGACGTGAATATGGAAGACCACAATAGAAGAATTCAAAGCATTCAAAAGTCGCACAATCAGATAAGTTCGTAAGTCGGCTCCTTCATTTGGAGATTCAACACTAGAAGATGTGCAAGCTTTAGGAACATAGAATATTTGACTTGAGGGAGATTCAATAGTTCTGGTTGGGGCTTGTTGAATCCTTCATTTTTGGAAAGGTCAATAGTCACGAAAGATAAGTGGAAAATAATGAAGAAGTTGTAGAAACAACTAGAGACTACAGCTACATTAGGTCCACTCCCACAACTATTAAGGGAAACAAGGAAAGCAAGCAAGGAGAGTTTTGAAGAGAAGAAAAAGTATTTTGAAAGAAGGATAGCAGAAAAAAGATCATCAACTGGACAATACTTCAATGTCTCATGAGTTTCGGTTTATGTATCCAGGACATAGGATTGTGGGTTTTCTTATGTATATGTGATGGGTAATTCCACAAACTAAATGTTAAGGTTGTTGATCCGATTGTATGAAATTTAATATATTAATACAAATGAGTATTTATTGGGCCCTTTAAAATTTATTTGCATGCTTTATGCTATAGATGTATATGATTTTATTTTCTTTGCATAATCTCTACTATGAATGTATACTTTTTTACATGATGGATGCATGTTGCAGTATAATGAATTATCATATTGTTTCTAGTTTATCCCTACAGTTAATAGTACTTACCTTAAACAGGTCTAGGTTGTGCTTTAGGTGATACCTTCTCCTTTAGGGGATTGAAAATTATAGAACACTAGACTACAATGGCACCTTTTTTCACCATCATGCAAGAACCTTAGCCTTAATTTTGTGCAAACGCAAGGGAAGTGGAAACAAACACAAATTGAACAGATCAACTAGCCAAAATGAATGGTTAAATTAGGAATTTTCTCATACAAAACTCATTTTCTGAGGGATGTATTTATCTTTAGGAGAATAACCTAATCCTTCAATTATGAGATGGGGATCAACCACTATGGGGTCCCATCTATCATTTATCTACTTGGGTTCATTAGGATGCTCTTGTTTAGATATTGCTACAAGGACACGTCAACTTGGGACACCCATTGGGAACTTTCTATGGTCAATGTCCTTTACCTTTTCTAATGCCCTGTTATTGGCATATCCTATGTTGGGATTATTGGCCAAATCATTATATAGTGTAAAAAATAAGAAAGGGAGTGTCCTTCAAGAGAAACTTTGCTTATGGTTGATGATGCACTAGTCAAGAAGTCCCTCAGTTCATGTAGGTGCACGAATTTCATTTACACCTTCCACATTTTCACTTGTATCTATCTATTTGAACATACTAGGTATCCATGTTTCCAAGTAAAAAATGTGTTGTGTTGTGCATTGGTAAAAACACATGCATTTCATTTCTTCTAGACTATGCATGGATATATATGTTGTGGTTTTCCCCCCTTCATTGCATAATATGAATGATCTCTAGAATTTAACAAACTAGATAGTTGGAATGGAAATATATTTGCGTGAGAAAGATCATCCATACACCAGGAATTCTCTTGTATCATACTCCCTTGATACAAAAGGACATGAGGATATTGGTCATAGGATTATTGATAAATTGGCAACCATTTGTTGGACCTCTTCCTCTTATTATCCTTCATTCTCCATAGTCTATATCATTTACTATTATGCATGTCCCATCTTGAGTATTTTTCCTTACTCCTTGATTCCTTCATTGTTGAAATAATTTGATTATGGAAATATCTTACTCTAATGTCCCACATCCCATGTTGTAAATTCCTCCACTTTAGTCTTGATATTTATATTTGTAATCTAATTCAATACATGCTCAATATCCTCCATGCTTTTTTGTACTATCACAAACACTTGATACACTTACAGTGAACCAATTTTTGTTGCAATCTATTTGTTGTCATCTGTATTGATGAACTACTCTTCTTTGGATTAACTATGCATTTCACCCACTATTTTTCTTCTAGTTTTTTCTTTATTTTGAAAATGACACTTCATCATATTGTATGTTCATCCAAAACAATTCTTCCATGTTTTTTAGAAAAAAAATTGTAACAAACTCTCTCAATATATGTCATAAAACCCTCATTGTTAACCACCTACTTCCACCTCATGACAGTGTACTTTCTTGTCACATATTTATTTGCAAGTACTATTGTCATTCCTTGAATTCATTTGGTTGTTGTGCAGTAAAAAAATATTTAGCTATTATCTTAAAAAATTCTAACACTCACATTGTTCACACCTTCAAAGTTGCACACAAACTTTATACAAACTTTATCTTATCCTTTCAAGGACATACTTAACTTAATTCTTGGTTGTTGGTGTTTTTGTCTTCCTAATCATATTAAACATCCTTTACATAATGTTTGTATTCCATACCCACAAACACATCAACACAAAACTTATCATTGGAATAAAAAGTTCCCACATAGTATTCTTTCGTTGGCACTTCCTCTTAAACTACACTTTATCAAGAAAGTATACTTGCATATTTTATATTGTAAGTTTCTCCCCCATTTCTTATCACAGGATCTTCCTTCTCCATTATTTTTACTTCAAAATGGACATCTCCTCATCTTCAACCAACTTCACTTTCATTCAATTATGTCCATCATCCATTTTTCTATCTTCATGGGTCTCCATTGATGTCATGACTTCATCCATCTCCTCTCTCCTATATTTCCTTCTAGTTAGTGTGTCCTCGGGTTATAACTAAATTTATGCGCTTATTTAAGATACACGTCCCACTCACATTCAATTTCATAATCCATCTTCTTTTGCCTTCCTTTCTATTGATCCCCCATAAGGATTCCAAGCATGGAAATCAATTTTTCACCTAGTTTTTAACTGTGTACTCATATTTACATGGTATGATCTTACCTCCCATCTAACTCATGTGATCTTCCTTAACATCATGATGCAACCTAAAATGAAGTGCCCTCAACTTCCTTTTACATATTCTCCCTAAATAACTCTATTCATCATTTCCTTTTGTTGGACATATTCTTTAAAACATGTAGATTTTAAACATGCACCTCAACCTCTCTTTCCACTGCGTCTCCTCCTTCAATGTTCTATTTAAGATTCCTCAACATCTACCTAACCCATTTGTCAGCATTGTTCTTCCTTGTATGCAACTCTAACCAATGAACACAACCATTTTTTTTCTCTTATATCATGTATTGAGTCCTTCATTTTGTTGCAACAGTTGTAGAGCAATGTAACCACTAACTAGTTTAAAACTATTTGATGCAATTATAGATCTACCTACATAAGAGTGTTGACTAGTAAACTATTGTAGAAAGTAGAAAAATATCTTATGGAAGCAAGGAATAACACTTACGAAGGAAGAAACAAAAGATATCAAAGGAAGAAACATTGACCTTATCAACTGAATCCCCGTGTTAAGGAAAAAGTGAAGAAGGGATTGCATATTAAACGTTTGCTTCATTTTCCTTGTGAATGAATCTGGTTGCATTACCCCACTCATAATTTAGAGCAAGAAGGACACTGAGGATATCAGAGTTTATGTTGATTATCATTGCTTAAAATCTACATGTGTTCAAGATCCATTTCTGACACCATATAGTAACGGAGTACTAGGCAAAGTAGTCGAGAACGAAGCTTATTCTTTTAAAGATGGGATCTTAGGTTATCACAAGTATGAAACATGGAAGAAGATAAGGAAAATAAAACATTCATTGTAGAATGGGGATCCTTTGCTTATAATGATATGCCTTTTGGACTAAAGAATGCACCTACAATATCTTCAATAATTGTAATATCAACTTTCAAATAATTTCTTCATAAAGTCCTAGAAGTCTATTTGGATTACTAGATAGTTTATAGTTTACTCAAAGAACAGGTGTCCCTACTTCGGTTAATGTTGGACCACTGTCACCAAATGAAGATCTCCTTGAAATTGTGGAAATGCATTTTTTGTGTCTCTTTCGTCAACTTATTAGGTCACACTATCTGGCATCACAAAGTTTAGTAGATCCTGCAAAAATCGCAATCATTGTATACTTTTGTGAAGCAACTGTGATCCACCTTGTGTCAAACATCCTCAGCTTTTGTGAATAAACTGTGATCCACCTTGTGTCAAACATCATACTACAGATGATTTATTTGCAACTATTCCTCTATTACAACTCTGCTAGAACAACTCCTAAAGAAGGTGGAAACATTCAAGTGAATTGAATATTGTGAATACACTTTTGCAATATTAAAAGAAACATTGGTCAATGCCCCAATCCTTGTATTCCCTAACTAGTTAAAGGAATTCCATGTACATGTTGAATCTTGATGCATCACGCATTGGCCTAAGAGTTTTATTAGCTCAACCATGAAAAGGATAAATTGATCATCCCATTTACTTTTCCAGCAACAAACTATCTCAGGTTAGGAGAAACTACACAACCATAGAAAAAGAAGGATTGGTGATGATTTATGCTCTACAAAAATTATGCCACTACTTTCTAGGAGGGCACTTCAATATTTTTCACGGATCTCTCACCTCTCAAGTATCTTGTGCATAAACCCATTTTAGTAGGTGAATAAACCCATTTTAGAATGACAATTGTTTTAATTGTTGTTTTCATTTCGCGGATTTGATTTTGAATTAATTGTCGAACTGATAAAGCACAGTCATGGACCTAATAATTTGTCGAGAATTGAGACAAGAGAATATGAAGGATCAATTGATGATCAACTACCTAATGTGTTGAATATATCGCAACTCAGAAACATCATTTAGTTGTACAAGCTATGGAATACCAATTATTTGGGGGACAACTATACAAATTGGGAACTGATGGAATTGTAGGTCGTTGCGTAATGAATCATGAAAAACATGATATCTTATGGGAATGTCACATAGGTGTTGCAGGAGATCACGTTGGAAAAAACAAGAAATGGAAAGGAAGATTCTATAAGCATGAGTGGGGTGGCCAACCATATTTAAGGATTCCAAAGCCTAAGCTAGAGTGTGTGATGTTTTTTCAGTGAGTTGGGAATCCTTCCCTTTGAGATGAGCTCCCACTTCACCCAGTACGTTCTCTAAAACCCTTTTAGAAGTGGGTAATTGATTTTATTGACCCCATTAATCCTCCTATGAAGAATTCAAAATCTTCCTACATCATTACCGCAAAATACTATTTAACAAAATGGGATGAAGCAAAGTCGATATGAGATTGTTTCTCTGAAACAACAACTCAATTCATATATGAGAATATCATTACTTGATTCGGATTCCCCATACACCTCACGAGTTACCAAGTTATGCACTTCATAAACAACACCATTGGATCCTTGACAAAGGGATTTTTGATACAAAACTGTAAGAGCAGTCTGTATCACCCACAAGAAAATGGCACAATTGAAGCCTTCAACAAAATATTGGAAACATGCTTGACCAAGGTATGTTGCATAAATTAAGAAGAAAGAGTTAATGCATTCCTATGGGAATACAGAACCACTACAAAGAAATTACACGAACAAACTCCATTCCAATTGGTATACAGACAAGATTCAATAGTTTTATCCAAATTTATCATCCCTGGGCAACTCATATGAACAAGGAAGATTCAATTGCGGAAAGGCTATCGAAATTAATGGAATTTGAAGAATCCCACCTTTTAGCTGATTATCATTCAACAGTGGAGAAAGAATGCCAAAAATACTCGCGTGACTGCCACATCAAAAGTCCTTTTATATGTCAACATTTTTTTGAAGAATCTAGACAACCTTCAGATGAATTGGTTGGGACCATTTATTGTTGGAGAAGTCTGAGACCATGGTTCTGATAAGCTTGCACAACTAGATGGATTTATTAAACGAGGATGGGTGAATGGTGCACACCTAAATCCTTGCAACTCTGCTCAATATTTCCATACGACCACACTCTTGTCACGAGGAGTGACGTAGAATAGGAGCTAGTATTGCAATTTTGTATTTAGTTTGCATTAGAGATGGTTTCAGTTTTTTGTTTCATGTGTGCTATCTTTTTAAGTTTGAGTTAGAATAGTTAGACCATTTTTTCGAGGAACACATTCCCCCCATTATAGAAGTAGTGAAACACCACCTAGTTTGAATGATTCAAAGAGCAATTAAGGCATGATTAAACTGCATTTACAACCACCCATGTGAACCATATCTCTACATTTAAAGTTATATACCACTATTTCCATCATTAATGAAGTGTAAAATCCTCCATTTTGTCACAAGCAAAGCGATAAAATCATCTTACCCTTGATATGGTAATCACTTTGTTTTTCTGATACCTCAACATACCTTAAGCTGGTGCATTTGTCAAAAACAGAGTAGCATGACCATATCATGACCTTCAATTCAGTTTATGTATTAGTAAACATGGGAAAGGTAGCGACCACCAATTCTATACCAAATAGAACGAACCACTTGAGATAGAGTCCCTTTATTCTCGGATCGAAATCCTTAGAGACTTGAAGGGAAAATTTGACTAGAAATGGGGACCTATACTTGGATATGAACTCCAAGTGTTACATTGTAATGTTCCAAGTCTGATGTATAGACCTGAAAACACTCCAATTCTGTTAATTGTATTAAAATTTCTGAACATGAAATAGTTTACACAATGACTCCTCTGACTGGGCAAATAAGGGGTTTATTCTGGGAAATTTTGCAGACAAAAGGAGTGAGCAGTGGGCAGCAACCAAATAAAATCAGACATTGAATTTCCTCTCCCCTAACACATTTAGATCTGGTGCCATTTAGGGTTCAGAATCCGCACTGCGGAAACGTACTACCACGCTTCTGGGCAGCCAAACCGTGCAACTAAGGAGAGTAGTTCGGTCTGTTTCAACCAAGGGCTTCTGGAAACTTGTAGAGGTTTATTACAGAATTAATATAACATAAATAAGGGATTTATATAGTTCATTGATGTTCTGGAAAGTTCTAATAAGTTTCGGGTGAATTTGGGATTTTTGGCAATTTCGGCCAAGGAGAACCTTGCGTAGAGGAGGATGCAAAAGGGTGGTATGAACCAAACAAAAAATGGTTCTAGATATTGATATGGGAATTTAGGCCTGTTACTGACCTATAGGAACTGACAGATCTCAGTTTGAGTTTACAGAACCTATTTTGCATCAATTTTAATAAAACTAGTTATTAAAAACTAGTAATCTAGCTAGGGTCTTAAAAAGACTATTAAATCACCTCAAATTCAATTATGTGAAACTTGATATTTATAACAGAGATAAATATGGGCTCTCTGAACATTAATATTTATTTGAATCCCTTCCCCATCATGAAATATTCATTACAACGCACATATTCACTCAATTCCCCCATACACTGATAAAATAGAGTCTTTTAATGGAACTGAGATAATATCCTAGATATATCGACCTGGTAAATGTAATGTTCAATATATATTGAAAGTACATAACAGAAATAACATTATTGACTGACCAGTACAAAGAGTCTTTCAAAATAAAGGGGCAGGAGGCCCAGAATATGACCGGCAAAAGAGGCTGTGAGCATAGGTGAAGCATGGGCTTCACTGTATCTCGACCTGAACGTGTTGGAGGCTGAAAATAACTCTAATCATACTTCAATGGCTGCAATGTAGTGCTCCATACCTACAATAGAAGAGAAGGGGATGGAAGGAGAGGGGAATGGAAGGATGGGGCTCATCTCCCAGTAGTCTGAGGCACAACACTCAACAGTAATGCTCACATAAGCATTCAGCAATCAAATAATCAACCAAACTCAAGCAATGGGTTTGAATTTATCTTTTATATACTTATGGATGACCTGCTTAGTAAGTTGAGGCCAATGGTGACCTGTGAGAGCAAGTCAACCCCATGGATGACCTAACCCTAGCCACAAAAGCGCCCCCTTTGGGAAATTAGGCAAGTAGGACCATGTGGAATTGTTTCTAATTCCAAATAATCCTTAACAATTAGAAATTGCACCCTCCCTTAGTCAAAAGATGCCTCTTTCGAGTTATGACAACTTTATGCTTTTCTTGGCTCATAAGGAAACTCTTTCTTTCCTTAAAAAAAAATTTCCTGCTTTTACTTCTTTCTGCTTTTTCTTCTTTTAGGAAACTTCCCTTTATTCTCTTTCTTGCTTTTGTCATGGACTTTCTTATTTTTACCAAG
>LPNX011083623.1:65079-83464 GCA_001517045.1 Pseudotsuga menziesii
ATGCACCAGGAAGATATTCTCTCAAAGTTTCATCCTTCATACTACATTCATTTTTTACACCAGAATTTTGAACCTCATCACTAGGGGGCTCAACCACTCTGAACTCATCACTGGAAGTGGCTGCCATATCAGACTTACACAATGACACATAAAAATCAGAATTTACTAACTCACCATGTGTGATTTTCTCCTCCTTATGTGGGGGAATTATGATGGCTTGTTCACCCGCCCATTTCTCTGCTTCACACCCTACTGAGATGTGCTCATTTTGTGCTTCCTTGTGAGGCTCAAGGGGTGACTTTAAATCTGAATCATGTTTATCTTTTGGATCAGATTCAAAATATTTCTCACCATCATCAATCTTCCCCATCTCTTCTGCACTTATCTTGAATTCAGCCACAAAGAAATTTGGATTCATCTCACCTTCCACGTTACCACCAACTAGATGTTGGACTATTGGATCTTTAGTTGTGCATGGATATTCTTCATCTCCTTCTGATGGAGGATTTGGTGATTCATCACCCTCATGGATGCTGCAAATAAACTGATCTCTCTTTCGGGAAAACCCAAATAATTTCTCAAAGAAACCATGTGCAGATGGCTCTAATAAATCTTCACTTTTGGTCCTCTTTTCTACCACTTTACTTTGAGAAGTGGAACAACTTAGTTCCTTTCTTAATGGATTATTGGTATTCAAAGAAATTACATGTGTTAATGTTTTTGAAAACATAGACTCTCCATATTTATTTCCTTCATGCTGAGAGACACTACTACTCCCTTTTCCATGTTTGCTTGCCAACTGCTTGGTAAGGAATTCTCTAGTCTCTTGATTTGACTGAATGATGCTTTGGGATACATATTTCATCTTTTTCAACGCTCTTTGCATCAAAATTCTTAAATCTTCTTGATCATCCATTTTTGAATGCTCTTCTTCATACAACTCAAATTCTAAATCTCCCATGAATGGAACTAATTCCACAACTGCAACTTGAAAATATTACTGAGCTACTTTTCCACTGAGAGTTACTTTCCACAGGATGAGCCAAGGAAAGTGCTCCGATACCACTGTAATGTTCCAAGTCTGGTGTACAGACCTGAAAACTCTCCAATTCTGTTAATTGTATTAAAATTTCTGAACATGAAATAGTTTACACAATGACTCCTTTGACTTGGCAAATAAGGGGTTTATTCTGGGAAATTTTGCAGACAAAAGGAGTGAGCAGCGGGCAGCAACCAAAGACAATCAGACATTGAATTTCCTCTCCCCTAACACATTTAGATCTGGTGCCATTTAGGGTTCAAAATCCGCACTGCGGAAACGTACTACCACGCTTCTGGGCAGCCAAACCGTGCAACTAAGGAGAGTAGTTCAGTCTGTTTCAACCAGGGGATTCTGGAAACTTGTAGAGGTTTATTACAGCATTAATATAACATAAATAAGGGATTTATATAGTTCATTTATGTTCTGGAAAGTTCTAATAAGTTTCGGGTGAATTTGGGATTTTTGGCAATTTCGACCAAGGAGAACCCTGCGTAGAGGAGGATGCAAAAGGGTGGTATGAACCAAACAAAAAATGGTTCTAGAGATTGATATGGGAATTTATGCCTGTTACTGACCTACGGGAACTGACAGATCTTAGTTTGAGTTTACAGAACCTATTTTGCATCAATTTTAATAAAACTAGTTATTAAAAACTAGTAATCTAGCTAGGGTCTTAAAAAGACTATTAAATCACCTCAAATTCAATTCTGTGAAACTTGATATTTATAACAGAGATAAATATGGGCTCTCTGAACATTAATATTTATTTGAATCCCTTCCCCATCATGAAATATTCATTACAACGCACATATTCACTCAATTCCCCCATACACTGATAAAATAGAGTCTTTTAATGGAACTGAGATAATATCCTAGATATATCGACCTGGTAAATGTAATGTTCAAGATATATTGACAGTACATAACAGAAATAACATTATTGACTGACCATTACAAAGAGGCTTTCAAAATAAAGGGGCAGGAGGCCCAGAATATGACCGGCAAAAGAGGCTGTGAGCATAGGTGAAGCATGGGCTTCACTGTATCTCGACCTGAACATGTTGGAGGCTGAAAATAACTCTAATCATACTTCAATGGCTGCAATGTAGCGCTCCATACCTACAATAGAAGAGAAGGGGATGGAAGGAGAGGGGAATGGAAGGATGGGGCTCATCTCCCAGTAGTCTGAGGCACAACACTCAGAAGTAATGCTCACATAAGCATTCAGCAATCAAATAATCAACCAAACTGAAGCAATGGGTTTGAATTTATCTTTTATAGACTTATGGATGACCTGCTTAGTAAGTTGAGGCCAATGGTGACCTGTGAGAGCAAGTCAACCTTATGGATGACCTAACCCTAGCCACAAAAGTGCCCCCTTTGGGAAATTAGGCAAGTAGGACCATGTGGAATTGTTTCTAATTCCAAATAATCCTTCACAATTAGAAACTGCGCCCTCCCTTAGTCAAAAGATGCCTCTTTCGAGTTAGGACAACTTTATGCTTTTCTTGGCTCATAAGGAAACTCTTTCTTTACTTAAAAAAAACTTTCCTGCTTTTACTTCTTTCTGCTTTTTCTTCTTTTAGGAAACTTCCCTTTATTCTCTTTCTTGCTTTTGTCATGGACTTTCTTATTTTTACCAAGGAAAGTTGACTAGCTTTCCCCAATGCACCCTCCTGACATGGCAGCCTTAATTCCACATCATTATTGTGCATAATAAATAAAATTGCTGAAATAAAATTAAATACATGCCTTAGAACAATTATTTAGGAAAAAATTTTCCTAGGAGGAATAATTAATAACAACTTGAGCCCCTAGGAACTTAGCATGGTCAACACTTTTAATGGTCAATTTGAGGGAACATGACATACATGAACTATGTCTTATTCGAAAATAGGGGTGTTGTTCCCACCTGGTGTTGTAAAGGAAAGTATCCTATGGCTAGGGTTTAAGAGGCCATCAACGTACTGGGGTTGAAAGAGAGATGCACAATGTTCAGCAAGCATATATAAGCAAAATCAGAGATGAGAAAGGTCCACACCTGAATAACTGAAGGCTGGTCCAAGCTTTCTCTTCAATCCTCTTCTTGCTCCTCTCGCTCCAAGAGACCTGGAAAACAAGTTATACCTTCCTCAAACCATTATGACCACATATAAGACAATGATAATCAAATAAACATGAACTAATGATCTGAATAACATCATCATATGATCATAAACAGAGATTCAATCACACATTGAACAAAGATTTGGGAAGAAGAAGGACATCACATCTTTATTAATCTTGAAAACAAGCACAAGTATACCTTCTCTTCAAGTTTGGCACCTCACGAAACCTTGATCTGGTTCTACTGCTTCTCTTCTCCAAAGAACTCAGCCTCCAAGCTCTGCAACACAAAGGGAAGGCTCCTAGGGCAAAGGTGTAGGCAAAGAGAGTCCCAATTTCTCCAGCATAACAATGCATAAAATCCAAGTCCCCTCTCATGGACCTATCTACCTCTATTTATATGGGTGAAAATAAGGTAGTTCAAAGGTTGGAGAAGTTACAGCAGTTAAGGAAATTCAGTTAGATGATTTAACTAATCTCCAGTTAACGCATGTTTTAATATTTAAATGTTAAGAGACACATTCGCGGGTCTACAGTAGAGCAACCCACGAATGATTCGCGACTATATAGAAGCGCGACCCACGAATACAAGGATTCACGACTTGCTACAAGGGAGACTCGCGAGTGATGCACGAGTTGTCTATAAAGAGAGTCGCGAATACATCCTAACATGACAAAAATGACAAAGTAACTAGCTGGATAGAGGCAGAATGTATTTCATAATAAGCCAAGCTATAGTGTTCTAGGCAAACCTCAATCCATAAATGTCCTTTTGTGTGCCAACATAGGGAATGTCAGCACTCGGACGGAGAGGTGCCATTCTGGTGTATAACACCTGGAAGCTATCCTTTGAGCCACCACGAAACTCCACATTAATGAACCTAAAAGAGTCACTAGGTTTTGGCACCATCGGTTAAGTGCTCAAATGCACAAAATTTATGATTAGAAGGGTACATGACCATTCATTATGGCTCAATTTACAATACCCAATCCATGTTGACGACATCCACTTCTTGACAACACTGTCCATGACCAACGAGGACATCTTTACATCGTTTCAGGGGGGACCAAGAGGAGTAGAACTTGCATAGAATTGATCATATGCGAGTTCTATGGAGCTAAGCATGGAGGATATGGGGTTGTGATTATGGATATCAACAACACCCAATTCAATATTTCCCTTGAGATCATTGTCGATCAACAAATGAGAAAGTACACCAAAGGAGAATACACCTTAGGAACCATTTCAGTTGTAGAATTTTGAGTCTAGGGCATTTTGCTAAATTGGTGTAAGTATTTTAATGGATGATTTATTTCAATCCTACAAAGATGCACATAAATTAGGATTCTATTTCATTTTGGGTACTTGCTTGTGGCATTTACCTTGTCGAAGTGGAAACCAACAAAGGGACATAGTTTTCCACCCCCTACCAATAGACTAGTTGAAGCAAAGTGGTTCGATCCATGGAAGAGTCTCTGAGATGCCACTAATGCTTCATTAAATGACACTCATTTTGTCAATTGTATAGTTTCATGTTATCTATTTCCATTGTTTGCATTCTACGACATATCTTGAACAACTACATTGCCAAAAATAGGTTTGGCATAGATAGAGACCACATGTTCAAATGTTCACAGGGAGTAGACCCATAACATTTTAATGAAAAGCTACTACCTTACTACCTGATCCCCACAAACTTTGATCATGAAGTCACCATCTATTTTGGCATAACTACCATGAATATGCCCAAAGGTACTGCATACATTTTTCTAAACCCTGGAGCTGTGAATTGTTGTGTTGGTTGTTTTGTTGTGTGTACACAGGATATTGGTCTTTGTACTGTGTAGGAGTGGAAAGGAGTCTGCTTGACAAACCTAGTGTTTTGCAGGAGCCTCATAAACAGAGCTAGAGGGTTGGATCTCTTCTCTACACCCCTTGAATATCACTGGAAGGGAAGTCGTGTCCTGAGGGACTGTGCAACAAAGAAGGGAATGATTCCTTGTGTTGGGTGTGTGTGGATGTATTAGGAGTCAAGCTAGTTCTGTTGTAGGCATCCTTAGCTCTTTAGTGATCCCACTAGCTTAGCAGACAGTGCTTCCATCTCCTGATAACCCAATAAACCCAACTTGTTGGCTTGGTTATGTGTTGTTGTGTACTCTTGGTCTAATAAACCCAACTATGTTGGATTGACTGAGTCTTGAAATATATTTAGCTATGTGTGAGCCTGCTTAGTTTCCTTACTCCTTGTGGGAATCATGCCCAGCTCGAGGGTGGCAGTGTTGCTGAGAGATTAAGGAGCACAATGGCCTATGGTTGGGTGGAACATTGCAGCGACATAGCTGGTTGCGGGGCATTCTTCAAAAGATAAGTATTCTTATCTACTTCATTTCTGCAATTACATTTGATAATGAATTACAATGAACATCTTGAATGCTAAAATGTATGGTTTTGCTTCCGCTCTATGGTGATAATGTATGCATGTTTTAGTTCAAAGCATTTAAATTTTGATGTGTATGTTCATAGGGCCAGTTTCCCGGGTAGATAGCAGCATCGATAGCGTCCTCTTCGTCGGTCGAAGGGCCGGGGATGTTACAAAACCCCCACCTCCATTCATAATATCCTTGGAGAACCATTACTACAAGAAACCAGAACAAGACAATAGAGCACCTAGGAATAAGTCCAGGAACAAAAAGCTACTTCTTCGCTAGTAACATTAGGAGAAACAATAGAGAATCCTTTACTACAAACAATGTGGCAGTTGGTCAACAACACTAGTGATGATGAACAACAGTAGGTTGATCAACTGGGATTAGACAGAAAGAATGAAGAGATGGGACCACTTGAATATAATCTAATGGAAGAGACAAAAAGAAAACAAATGGAAAAGGAACATACAAATCCTCCACCTTCATATACAATAGACGATACTTCAATACAAGCACATTAGCGCATAGCTTGTACAAAATATGGAGCACTACCATGCCATTTTCTGGATATGCCAAAAATAAATAAATATCACCCCCTTTTTTAGTGAATCCACACAATAAAGTATAATATAGCATTGGGTATCGCAAAAGGAAGTCAAGACCTAGACACTCAAACGGTCAAGACATTCCATTTCCAAGTGACTACATTTATGTTCACTTCGTCTAGGTGTCATAATACCAAATTTGTCAATGTACTCAGCGCAATAGTTATTTGAGAAAATCTGAAGCACCACAGCAAAATTCAAATGTATATTAGCTTGGGTTGATAATGAGAACCACACACTCTAGCAAGCATGAAATGAAGATAGATTCCAGCTGGAAGATGTTATAGAAACTAGGAATAAAAAATATCACGCTCGTATTATTGTGGAACACACAGACACAACCCTGTGTGACTAGATGAAACAGATGTGGCTTGAATTCTGGAAATACGCTTTTGTTACACCAAAATATATCACCTTAGCTTCACCCTAAGAAATCTTCCAAATCCTCTATAGATATTCTGAATAGTTGGAGACAAAAATAGTAGAATTGTAGAAGGAGGTGGAAATGGTACGAATCCAAGGAGACATCCAATGACAACAACTAATGGCACAAATTCCTTCTTTGATCTAGGAAGTCTCTAGTACTCAAATCCACCTATAGTGGACCACCCAATACATCCAAGGAATCTTCTTTGCAACAAATGATTGGGTTGGAATACTAGAAAAGTAACACTTCCCAGTAGAATCCTTGCGCAAAAGCTCAAACAACTCAATGATCATACCAAGACAATCATGAACCTAGTGGAGCAATAGCACAAGTACCAATAAGCTCAAGATTTTGACAATGAGTTAAACCAAATTCCTGACCAGTTATTGGATATGAACAAGACCATGTGGGATCTCAATATTATTGCAAAATCAACATACACCCAAGTACACTATTTGGATCAATTTGCATATGTCGAATGGACATAGTTGTAGGAAAAGAATCCTACCACGCCTAACAATGAGAAATCTCAAGCTTTCATAGATGGTGCCAGCCTTTAGATGGGAAAACTTAAGAACATAGTAGAAGAATTCGAAGTGTTCAAAAGTCATACAATCACATAAATTCCCAATTCATCTCCTTCGTTTGAAGATTCAACACTAAAATATATGCAAGCTTCAGGAACATAGAATATTTTACTTGAGGGTGAGTCAATAGTTTTGGTTGGGGTATGTTGGATCCTTCATTTTTGGAATGGTCCATAGTCATGAAATATAAGTGGAGAATAAGGCAGAAGTTGTAGAAACAGTTGGAGACTGCAACTACATTGGATCCACTCCAAGAACTATAAAAGGGAACAAGGAAATCAATAAAGGAGGGGGTTGAAGAGAAGAAATTGTAGTTCAAAAGAAGGATAGCAGAGAAAAATATCATCAATGGGAAAATACTTCAATGTTTGATGAGTTTTGGATTATGTATTCGAGTCATGGGATTGTGGGTTTTGTTATGTATATGCGATGGGTAATTCCAAAAACTAAATGTTAAGGTTGTTGAGCCGATTGTATGAAAGTTTAATATAATAATACAAATGAGTATGTATTGGGTCCTTAACTTTATTTACATGCTTTATGTTATAGATGTAGATGATGTTCTTTTCTTTGCTAATCTATTCCATGAATGTATACTTGTTTACATGATGAAAATATGTCATAGTATTCTGAATTAGCGTATTGTTTCTAGTTCATCCTTGTAGTTAGGAGTCCTTATCTTAAATAGGTCTAGGTTGTGCTTCAGGTGATACCTTCTCCTTTAGGGGATTGAAAATTCCAACACACTAGACTACAATGGTACCTTTGTTCACCACCTTGCAAGAACCCTAGTCTTAATTTTGCACCAACACAAGGGAAGTAGCAACAAATACAAATTGAACATATCAACTAGCTAAAGTGAATGGTTAAATTAGGAAGTTTCTCATACAAAACTCATTTTAGGAGAATTACCTCATCCTTTAACTATGATATGGGGATCGACCACTATGGGATACCATCTATCATTTCTCTACTTCAGTTCATTAGGATGCTCTTCTTTATATATGGATAGAGGTGCATGTCAACTTGGGACACCCATAGAGACATTTCTACGATCCTTGTCATTTACCTTTTCTAATGCCCTATTACTGACATACCCTACATTGGGATTACTGTTCAAACAAATATTTAGTGTATAAATTAAGCAAGGGAGTGCCCTTCAAGAGAAACTTTGCTTATGGTTGATGATGCACTAGTCAAGCAGTTCCTCAGCTCATGCAGGTGCACAAATTTCATTTACATCTTTCACATTTGCACTTGTATATATAAATATAGATTTGAACATACTAGGTATCCACGTTTCCAAGTAAAAAATGTGTTTTGTTGTGCATTGGTGAAAACACATCCATTTCATTTATTCTAGACTATGGATGGATATCTATGTTGTGGTTCTTCCCCCTTTTTTTCATAATATGAATGATCAATGGAATTTAACAAACTAGACAGTTGGAATGGAAATATATTTGGGTTAGAAAGATGATCCATACACGACGGATTCTCTTGTATCATATTCACTTCATACAAAAGGACATGAGGATATTGGTCACATGATTATGGATAAATTTACAACCATTTGTTGGACCTCTTCTTTCTTTTTTTATCCTTCATGCTCCATAGTCTATATCATTTACTATTATGCATGTCTCATCTTGAATATTTTACCTTACTCCTTGATTCCTTCATTGTTGAAATAATATGATTATGGGAGTATCTTAGTCTGGTGTCCCGTATCCCATGTTGGAAATTCCTCCACTTTAGTTTGATATTTATATTTATAATCTAATGTAAGACATGTGACCACTTTTTTGTTGCAAATTATTTGTTGTCATCTCTATTGATGGACTTCTCTTCTTTGTATTGACTATGCATGTTTATTTTGGAAATGGCACTTCATCATAGTGTATGTTCATCTAAAAAATTCTTCCATGTTTTCTTAGAGAAAAAAATCCTAACAACACCTCTCTCTATATGTCATAAAACCCTCATTGTTAACCACCCACTTCCACCTCATGATGGTGTACTTTCTTGTCACATATTTCTTTGCAAGTACTATTGTCATTCCTTGAATTCATTTGGTTGTTGTGTAGTAAAAAAATATTTAGCTATTATCCTAAAAAAATCCAACACTCGCATTGCTCACACCTTCAATTGCACACAAACTTTAGACAAACTTTATCTTATCCTTTCAAGGACATACTTAACTTAAGTCTTGGTTACTAGTATTTTTTGTCTTCCTAATCATATTCAACACCCTTTATTGCTTGTATTCCATACCTACAAACGCATCAACACAAAACATATCATTGGAATAAAAAAAATCCAACATACTCCTTTGTTGGTACTTCCTCTTAAACTACACTTTCTCAAGAAAGTATACTTCCTCTTAAATTGTAATATATTTGACCACCACATGATATACCTGTCCACTCTGTGAATAATCACTAATGATATGACAACATGACACCATTATAAAATTTTAATAGAATTAGTTTTAGGCATTAATTTAAAAAGTATATATAAATGATGAATTAATAGTAAGTCCAACCTAAAGTGTAAAAAAATAAAAAAAGAATTAAAAATCATATATTCGTCGCCCACATGATAACTAATACAAAACTTAAAGTTTTTTTCACATAGAGAAAAATACTATACTTGTTATTGATCATTTTGAGAATCAAATTACATAATACTAGACAATCCATAGTAACTAGCATCTCTAAATTCTCTATTATTCCTCCCATACATTGCAACTAATATTCAGTAATTCGTGTTGTCTTAAATTGACCACCTCCCACTTACTAAAAACTCTATTAACTACAACTCACCAATATTATAGCTAGACAAGCCACTATAAAAACATATACGATCTTCTAGTACTAATAAGAAAACAAAAACTACAACAAAAAAAGGACCATATATTTATCCACTAAATACTCCAGCAATGTAAGCAATATGACAACCATAGATGAAAAATTAAAGATATGAAAATCATTTTCAAACCTCTATTAGGATATAGAAAATGTGCCTTAAGACACCACTCTTGACCCCTTCAATTCTTCAAATTAGATTGACCCTTCTACCAAATTCACTTCTTTTTTTGAGAGAGGGCCTGCTTCAATATTGAACTATCTATAAACATGTTGAAATGGAGATTTATAAATGCTTCTTGCAATCTTCAAATTTTTTCTTTCTAGCCATCAATAGGACCACCTACAATTGACATTTTTGTAATACCCAATCTACAATCACTTTGGAATCTTTGACAACCTGCAAATTAGAAATATGTTTAGTTTGTGCAAAATACAAAAGTCCACATAGTTCTAGAAATTCTCTTTTGGTAGTTGTTCCCTTGCCACAACCCATTTGAAGCTTAAAGAAATATGAATCACTAAATTTCAATCCAATACTCACTCCACACCTAGCACCATCATCTTGTGAAGCCCCATCAAAGAATCCAATTGGCATATGGGTGATAAAATAAGGATTTGTTGTTACTTTCGCATGTTTGTTGCTCTTTTCTTTATGATATTCATTAAAAGAATGAATGGCATTTAATGTGACACTCGTATTTTTTTCTACAAACAAAATCTCATTCTTGTGTTTCCATATTTCTCAGCTAATGAAACAATGAAGCTCTTTCTAGTAATTTGAATCCATTATCCAGTTATAAAAGCATAAGTCAAAGGTTTGATATGCCCATTGATACGTGATCTTTAGTTCTTTTCTCACTCCAACCATACAATTAAATTGTAAATTCACAATGGACAAATATAAGTGATCAATTATTTCAGCCTACTTGAGGCCCAAAATACAAATATTTAGACCTTGTCCTCCTATATTCATCAAATTTTCCCAAGTTAGTATCTTGTTCTCTAGAGCAAGCCAATTGAAGAGTTTAATTTAATGGACAATGCCACTTCTACAGAGAGGTAAGCCATCATCTAGTTTCGTCTTCAATAGAAGAAAACATAGCAACTAATTATATTCAATAGAAGAAAACATACTCGCTTCATATGCAAGTTTGGTAGTTACCTATCCATTTTTATCATTCCATGACCAAACAGTTTCATAATATTTGTTTGTTAGATCAATTACATCATGTTGAAGGCCAAGAATATAACCATTCCATTCTTCTTAATATTTCCCCTAGAGCTCCAAATCTATAGCTTCCATCTTTGGCATCCATAATTTCCCAAAGCAATAACACCCATTTGAGCTAAGACCTAAATCCCTTTCCTTTTAATATATTTAGCAAATCATGGGATAATTTATAACTGTTAGCTCCACCAACAAAAGGGTCCTCCCCTACTTTAATACCTTGACCACTACCAGGTAATTAGGGGTTATTTGTGGTAGTTAGTGGTTAACTAGGGGTAATTCGGAATAAATTATCAAGTAGTTATGGTTTCTCAAGGGTGATGGTTAATATATTTGGTGATAGTTAGTGACTATTATCATTAGGTTAAGATATTTGATGACAATCAATGACCGTGGCAAATATTTTGAGAGCATTTTGGCAACAAGCAATAAGGGATCATTGCTAATTTTAGTCAAGAAAGGAGGAATAGTGATTAACATAAAAAGACTTGAGAGCATTTTGGCAACAAGCAATAAGGGATTATTGCTAAGTTTAGTCAAGAAAGGAAGAATAGTGATTGACATAAAAAGACTATCACTATTTTTGTTGCAAAAACATGAATTGATGATGGTCTTAAACATTATGTCATTGTTTAAGTCACTAAAACCAAATCTAATGATGGCCAAGATATGTCAAGCCTGCCCATCACAGATGTCAATTGTTATTGTATGTGTTGTAGTGTGGGAATAATTTGTAACAACCATTATTCCCTACACTTATACATGAGTAATCAATCTAGTCATATCCATAACTATAAACTTTATATATCTCTCTACTCCATTAATATTCACTCATAATATACCAACATAACAATATAAAATTTTAATATATATAACAACCCACCTATATACCTATCCACTTTCTTAATATTTACTAATAATATGGCAACATGACTGTAACATACTCAAAAATTTAAATATAAAATTTGTTTTTTCTTTATTATGCATGTAAATAATTTTATTCACTCGAGTATCACATACTAAGTTTGGATGAACTGTTGTCTCTATGCAGTTGATGTTAAGACCCGGGTTAAAGAGAAAGGACCAAATCTTATGGGAACAAACAGCGAGGTTTCCCTCAGGTGACATTTTTATTTACCCTGTTCAATAAAATGTGTATTAGGCTGGTTCAGCCAACTCCAGGAGACATATTAACTTATCTATGCTTGATATGTGAAAGGACAACAATGTTTATAAGGTTGGTACTTCTCCTAACTAGTTTACCTTGAAGAAATAAGTTTCTTATCCTCTGCTTATGAAACATGAAGGATTAAGGGTTTGGCATGTCGCTTTATGGTTTTTTTTCATATGATAAGCCCCTTTTGGGAAAATATGGAGTTTCCTTGAGGCCAAGTAAGGTTTATAATAAGAAAGAATGTCATTTAATATACAAAACTTTGTGTACCCCATGTTTTGGTTAACACGTATAATAAGCATCGTTTTCAAGGTATATAATTTAAGGTATTAAGGGAAAGAACTACAGGGTTTAACATGCTTAAATTAAGTCTTGGTAGTAGAATATTTAAAGCAATATATTGGGTTGACATGAGCAGGGTGACCTGGCTGTGAGTTGATGGCGCAGCCAGGTAAACTGTACAATAGGGAACCAGATCCTATCGTACATGTGGAGGCTCAGAAATGTTTTCTTAGTAGGGTTTCAAAGGGTGAACAAAAGGTCTGAAGTGTCATTAATCATTTTAGAACTACCCCCTCTGTTGGAAGTCTGGCCAAGGGTCAACTCTTAGCCTCCACACATGCATGAAAAAGACTCAATCCAGAGCGCGTTTCAGTCTGACGCCAGGGTAGTTCAAACCATCGATTCACGCACATGAGACTTTGAACCAGTGCCCTAGCGATGTACTTTTATTTTCATAATTTTACTGTAAATTTGAAATAAATCAGAATTTGATCATTTTTCTTGTCATTTCAATAATATCCAATAAACTCTATCGTTTAAGCGGCGTGCTTTTTATTTGTCAATCAGATTGCCTGGGCCGACCTGGGCTACACAAATTTTTTGTGAAATCCCTCATCATTACACAAAATTGAGCTAAGAGTGCACTCAGAGCCCGCTTTTTGTGTCCATGTGCGGAGGCCTTCTGTCACCATTCCCGGTTCCTCCGATGTTGCATTAGGGTTTTTTTGGCAGGTTCTGAGAATGTTTCGAGTGGATGGAATCCCCAATGCCACTTCTCAAGTGCTTAGCGCGATGGTGCCAGACCTGCACAACTTGAAACGATAAAGTGGTCTTAAGAAAGGTAAGAGCTCGATTCCTCCCATGGCATTTTAACTTAAGATTCAAGCTTTAAAATTTAACACGGTATTTTTTTTAAGTTTAATTTTTTACTTGTGCAGGCCTGGAAGGAAAAGGGAGCTCCGAGGAGCTGCCCCTTGGCCATCCTTGTCCAACATCCAGGTCTGTGAGTTTGTTACTATGTTTTTAAGAAGGTGGTTTTGCTGGAGGTTTTACCGAGGCAACCAAGGCCTAACCGTTTCTTGAAATGCTACTACAGGTGCTAGCGCTGGGAGGAAGGTGACAGGGTCTCCTTCTCTCAGGCCTACGTTGCAGGATGCCCTAGTAAGTGCAACCAATAGTGATAATATTTTTGTTTTTATTACTTGTAAAATATACAAAGTTTTTAAAGCCCTTTTATTGTTTTGCAGGTTCCCTACTGCAGGATACGCAGAGCGTCCCTCTGCACTAACGGTTTAAGAGATAAGTTCTACGATGCATTTTCCTGACAGATAAGAAAAATCCACAGTCTACTGTTTGTAGTAGTTCTCCCTATAGTTGTTTTAGCTTGAAAGGAGGTGTCTTGTAAAAAAATCTATTCGATAGAAATCCTTAAAGACAAAGTTAATAAATTTGAAAACTAAGAGAGACTAAAAGGGTAAGAGTTATAAAAGAAAACACTGTAGGGGAAAGCACCTTTAGAAAATTACTAACAGTCCACTAATCAACACGATATATCATAATATTATTCTTAAACAGCTTGACAATCTCACAATAATTACTCCCATGTCTTTAGCTGCAAAGTAGAAGATTTACTAATATTATTCTTAAACAGCTTGACAATCTAACAATAATTACTCCCATGTCTTTAGCTGCAATTTACTATTCCCGGCTTATATAAAAATTAAATAGAGTTAAAAAGTCTACCAACTCTTGAGAATATAAGAGTGGAGATGTTGTTCCCCCCTATCAATCTCATAGAGTGGTTAAAAAAATGGGATTTCACTACTTAACCGACCATTTGCACGGATCGGACGACCTGGCTCGCGTGAGTGGTCACATCCAACGTTGTCGGTCGTCTGATTGGTGCAAATGGTTGGGAAAGTAGGTTACTCGAAAAAAATGTCCAATGCTAGCCTCCTGGTGCTAGTATTTTTATAGTATTTTTCCTAGGTCTTGGCCATTTATGAGCCTCCCACTCTTTAGCACTCCACTAAGAGTGATAAGCTGATTTGTTTTTGGTTACATAATGTTTTATTCTTCTTGAGATTTTTCTTGTCAAAAATAATAATAACAGAGTTTTTCTCAAATTAATAATAAAAAAAATTCTTGAAGTGTTACAATGACACCATTATAAACTTTTAATATATTTGTTTTTGGACATTATTTGTCATTCATAACAAATTCACCAAACTATTTTTTAACTTTTCAAATCAAAACTATATATAAATAAGTAAATATGAATTAATAAAAATATATTTTCAAAACCATATACACAATATATATAGAGATTTTTTAAAACGATATATAAATAAATAAATATGAATTAATAGAAATATATTTTCAAAACCATATACACAATATATATATAGATTTTTTAATGATATATACCAGATATTTTCAAAACCATATATACAATATATATACAGATTTCTTACTTTACATAAACATATATACAAGATATTTTCAAAACGATATATACAACATAAATTATTATAAATAATTTTTTAACCATATATACAGAATGAATTATGAATTAATAGAAATACTTCAAAACTTTTCAGAACTATATATGCCAGATGAATTAATAGAAGTCCAACTTACCCTTTGCAAAATTATATGTAAAATGTATATGTATGATAGAATTAATAGTAAGTCCAACCTATTTGTCTTGAAAACGGGGAAAAATCCTTCAACCACAAAGAATAAGGAATTCATGATACAAATCGCGAGTCCACAACCCATGTTCTATCATCGTTACAATCATGTTGTTTAAGTTTATATAAATAAAATTGGACCCACTAAGTTTATATACATCAACCTGCACCAACCCCCGTATGCTCTTCAGCTTCACGCATGCCTTTGCCGACAAGAACTCCAAAGATACCAATGTTTTCATATTTGGCAGCTCTTCTAACTCGGTGCACCCCGTAACATTTAACCATTTAAGCTTTGTCGCGTACTCCAGCCCCCGTATGCTCTTCAGCTTCAAGCATTCCCTTGCCCACAGCCTCTCCATGCAGCTCTTCTAACTCGATGCACCCATTAACATTTAAACATCGAAGCTTTGTCGCATGCTCCAACCCCCGTATACTATTCAGCTTCACGCATCCCACAGCAATAAAATAACCCAAAGATACCAATGTTTCCATATTTGGCAGCTCTTCTAACTCGGTGCACTCACTAATACTTAACCATCGAAGCTTTGTAGCGTGCTCCAACCCCCGTATGCTCTTCATCTTCAGCTTAGCGCATTTATCTGCCGAAAAGTGCTCCAAAGAAACCAATGTTTCCATACTTGGCAACTCTTCTAACTCCCTGCAGTTATAAACATTTAACTGCTTAAGCTTTGTCGCGTGCTCCAACCCCCGTATGCTCTTCAGCTTCACGCATTCATCTGCCATCAACTCCTCCAATGATACCAATTTTTCCATATTTGGCAGCTCTTCCAACTCGGTGCACTCACTAACACTTAACTGTCGAAGTTTTGTCGCGTGTTCCAACCCGCGTATGCTCTTCAGCTTCACGCATCTATTTGCACTCAACTTCTCCAAAGATACCAATCTTTCCATATTTGGCAGCTCTTCTAACTGGGTGCAGTCACTAACACTTAACCGTCGAAGCTTTCTCGCGTGCTCCAACCCCCGTATGCTCTTCAGCTTCGCGCATTTATATGCCGAAAAGTCCTCCAAAGAAACCAGTGTTTCCATACTTGGCAGCTCTTCTAAGTCAATGCAGCCACCAACATCTAAGAGATGAAGCTTTGTCAAATGTGGCAAACCCTGTATGCTCTTCAACTGCTGGCATCCATCTACGCGCAACTCCTCCAAACATACTGGCAACTGCAAAGGTGTGTTTTAAGTGTAAGAAATATATTTATATAATTCGCTGGACACATTATGCTGATATTCATAGTCACTTAACACACGTTTACACGGCAAAATTCAACTTACGGGTGAATTTGGTTGCCACAGTGTTTCTAATGTGCGGCCAGACACTCGAAGAACCCTTAACTTTTTCATTGGAATCCAGTCAGGCAGGGAAGAGTATGGACACTCTTTCCAGCAAACCCATATGAGATCTGGGGATTTAACCCTGCTGAGAATGCGTTCCAAGAGAATACCTTCAGTATCAACCAGTTGCAACCTCCTTATTTGTATACCGTCAAAAACTTCATCATCGTCATATTCACTTAGAACCATTCTAATTCCCCGCACGCTTACTACCTGTCCATTCTCAAAAAATGATAGTTATTACATGTTTATTCTTGCAAGTAAAATAATGAAGAACATCATTATTGAACCCGAATCTTTACTGAATGACAGACTACTTACAGAGGATTGCTGCAACAAATCATCCACACGCCAAAATCGAAGCGGCTGCGAGACATGGGCTTCAAATCTTCCCAAATCTCTGAGGTGGTCATGCATATGTATCACATTCCCATATCCCACTTCCACGAGAGACCTGTTCTCTAAAGTTTGAAACCGCAACCTGCCTCCCCAACCTGAGCCGTTCCATATTCTGACGGCGGTATCCCTATCTTCTCCTATTAAAAAACATGCAATATCTAAGAATATCTTCTTTTGCTCCACATCAAGGACTTCGTAACTAATTCGAAGTCTTTCTTGTATCTCATTTGGAAGTATCGTTTCAAGTTTATCTAATTGCTCCTTCCAATAATCTATGTCATTATTGCTCCTTACACTTTTAAAGACAAAGGCAATCCATTACAAGCCTTCACGAACTTCAGAGTCAAATCTTCAAATCCTGGGAGTGAATAGTACTGTCTGAAGGCATGCCAGCAGAAGAGCTCCATGGAGTGTTGTACATTAAGCCCATTTAACTTATAAATGGATGATTTTTCAACTCCTGATCTGGTGAGGATATCCTTATCTCGAGATGTAATCAATATTAAGCTATTTGAGTGGATGGAAGTTTGATTTGGCACAAGTGCATCAACCTGATCCACCTTGTCTACATCATCTAAAATTAATAAAATCTGCTGAGAGGAGAGATGATATTTAAGCATTGCTATAGCTTCATCCTTATTGAGTATTTGCAAATCTGTTCCAGAAATCTTTTTAAGAAGATTGCTCTGCAATGAGATTAAAGAGCCTTTATTTACATTTTCTCTTACATCATCTAGAAAGCAACATTTGCTGTATTGTGGACTCTTTCTGTTGAAGATTTCTTTTGCCAGGGTTGTCTTTCCTGCGCCACCCAATCCAACAATCCCCAAGATCTGGGGTTTTCTTCCACTTTGCAGATGGGGCAGTAAAACTTTATTTTCAAACTCTGTCATCTTTTCGTCTAAACCTGTTGGATATTTGGCTACATCCAATGGTTTCTTTACATTTCTCAAGACGCTTTCAATCACTTTATTTATCAAGATCCCCTCGTCACTGGTTATTCAAATAGAAATACAATATATAACTTGTGAGAAACAGTCGAAGTTTATATATATTCAACTTAATACAAATACCCAGAGGGAAGTTTTACTTACTCGTTACACTCCTTCAGCTCGAAGCCGCTTATTAGAGAAACGTTGTGAAGAGCTTCTCTCCACTGCTCAACAGTCGCTGGATCGTGTCGCGGCTT
>LPNX011083623.1:83736-108579 GCA_001517045.1 Pseudotsuga menziesii
AACGAAGGCGTTGGTATAGATGGCTCGCGAAGGTTTTCTTGACATCGAGACCATGGTGGTTTATAAACACATCAAACGAGCTGTTGCTGTTAGAATCAGAGGAGTTAGAGGCAGCGCTGGTGGAGGATACAGCCATTGCCAACTGGAAAATAGACACAGAACAGGGGAGATGTGAAAGATTGGCGTTGAGTTAAGCCTCAGACTGCACTGCACGGAATGAGATGGGTGAATTAGCAGTTTCTTAAGCCCTGGAGAAATTGTGGTGATCGAATGCTGTGCAGAGAGATCAATAGACACAGACTCAAACTCGGACTGAAACTGCAGAGGAGGAATGAGTTAGCACTCTCATAGTGGAGAAATTGCAATGGAAAACACGCTGATGCGAGCCCTCGAGAAATTGTGGAGGATTGCAATGGAACACGCGTTTTCGTAGTCCATCTACCGAACCATCCACCGGTTGGCACTCTCGTTGTGAAGAAATTGTGGAGAATTGCAATGGAACACGCGTTTTCGTAGTCCATCTACCAGTTTTCGTAGTCAATCTACCGATCCAGGCCCATCTGCCAGTTAAAAGAGATGACTACTCGTTTCTGGTGATGTATGAAAACGCGTTCTCGTAGTGGCCGACCATCCACCGGTCAATCCTATTGGAATCGGAGCAGTATAAGCGCTAACCAAAACGCCCCCAACCCGCCGGAATCCAGCAGATAAATTATTTGCTGAAATCGTAATTTAGAATGCTCTGATTGTAACCGGCATCAGGTGATTTATTTTTTTTTTAAATTGGGATTTTGTGTTGTTTTTTTTTAAATTGGAATTTTGTGTTGTTTATAGATTTAGTCGAGGCATCTGATGGTGTTCATTTATAGGAAGAATTTATCGATTTTGATAAGAGTGACGAAGGGAAATGTAACTCTATTTGATTGTCATCTCTTTCCTCCGGTTGGCCGTTTGCTAGGAAATGTTTGTCCCTTTTTTCAGGAACTTGGCGGAATGCTCGTCATGGGTCAATTTAAACAGCTAAGATTTGATCGAGATGGTCAAAATCCGCCAACTTTGCTGGGGATTAGATGACTTTTCTTGGAATTAGATAGCTTTTTTGGATGGCGAACAATATTTATTATGCAATAGAGTAATAAATGCTGTGGTGGCAACACTGTGGGTTGTTCGATCTCAAACAGGTTGAGATCCAACGACCCACAATACTGCTGTCGTAGCATTTATTACTCTGTTGCATGTAAAATATCTTTTGCTTTTCTGGATTAGACTTTTTTTTGTCGGGTCTATATACAGATATTATGCATGATGTATTGAAATGCATTTAGACTTTTTCAAACTTTTATTTAGTTGTTACATTTTGGGTTTAGTTGTTATATTTTGGGTTTGAAGGAGTTTTGTTTTTTGTGATAATTAATTTAATTTTTATTCTTCTTTAAAATAGCAAGTTATGTTGTTTTCTTTTTTAAAATAATCAGTTATATTTTTTCTATTGAAAAAAAGGGTTTTCTATTATTATCTATTTGTTTTGGGTGTCTAAACTAATTCAATTTCGGGTGTTTAAACTATTTTAATTTTTGAAGGTTTTCTATTATTATTTATTTGTTTTGGGTGTCTAAACTAATTCAATTTCGGGTGTTTAAACTAATTTAATTTTTAAGACTTCTTTGAAAAGCTTTGAGAGCAGGTTTTATATTACCTTGCCCATTTAGGATTAGTTGAACTCTTCTTACTTTTTGCACAAATGCCCTCGACTCTATTATTAATGGTAAACAAGGTGCCTACAACTTGTAACATGCTTACACCTTGTGATGGCATATCTATGGGATGGGATGAGAGTGAAATAAAAAAAAAATTTAATATAATGTTTTCAATCGAGTAGTCTAGCTATTCTACCAATTTGACTTTTTTCTTTGTACTTTTTAGAACCATTTCCTAAATATTGAAGTTGGCACATATCACATGCCTTGTCTAGAGCACCTGGATGGAATCAAACATAATGGAGTAGATCACATAACAAATAAAAAATTGATTTCAAAATCGATTTTTATACAAAAACTTGAGAATGTCAAAAAAACATTAGTATTAGAAAAAATTGTTCCACTTACACTCAAAATGTTACAATGAATCCGGTACTATATGTTTCCATAAGGCATTAAAAAAACAATATATTTATTTTTTAAATGTTTATTCTCTATAAAATTATATAAATATTTTCATTTTAATGTTTTTTTAAATAATATAATATGTGATAACAACACAAGGAGTTGTAAATGTATGTGTCATAGCTAAAGTAAAATAAGCATAATAGAAAGGAGTTGTAAATGTATGAGTCATAGCTAAAGTAAAATAAATTTGGTATGAGTAATGTTTTTTCATCAGATAACAAAAACCTAGTAAGGACTATCTTGGTCTTCAAGAACATTGTTTCTTAACTCTATAAGAAGAATTAAGAACCAAGGTGCTTTAGTTAGAAAAATAAAGCTTAGACAATGAAGTAGATCCGTTAACCTTGGTGAGATCCCAAGGCAAGGGGCGGTTCTGTTGGTTTAAAATAGATTCACATTTATTAGATCCCAAGGGATGGGGCGGGTTTTGTTGGTTTAAATGTAGAGTTGTTGAGCAAAGCCAGTAAGTAAATAGTTCATTGGGACTCCGAAACCTATTGGGACTTATATATAGTTTAGGTTTTGTCTTAATCATATTTAGACATTAAGTATCAATTATTCAAACTTAACTATATAAGAAGAATTAAGAACCAAGGAACTTTAGTTAGAAAAATAAAGCTTAGACAGTGAACACTTTCAATCATATTTAAACATTAAGTATCAATTATTCAAACTGATATCTTGTTTCTTTAAAAAAATAATAATAAAATGAAATACATTCTTCTTATAACTAAAAATACTCTGTACATAAAATTTACAATTCACTCATAAAAGAGACTAAACCCTAATCAATCTTTATCTTCTTGATTTGTATGCTTCTTTTTAAAATGATTCATTTCACTTCTATATTCATTTTTAAAATGTTTATAGAAACACAATAACTTCTTTTCTTTTGTATTTACTCTAGAAATATTTAAATTTCCCACTCTCCAAAATATATCTCATGAATCAAATCTTAATTCTTAATTGGCAATATTTATAAAAGTATAAAAGTACTAATTTTTGGGTTTTTTAAATATATTATTATTTATTTATTTTCAAATCAAAACTATATTATATTTTTAATTATTAAATTAAATTAGGAGTAGTAGGTGAGTGGATCATTCATAATCTTAGGGACAAAAGAAAGAAACGTGTGTTTGGATTCTAGGAATAACTACCAACAAGGAAACAATGAATGTAGTATATAAAGGTTTTTTATGATGAAAGACAAGCATTATGCTCACGAAAAATAGTGGGTGATTATTCCATCGTTATTAGAGAATTCTCACCCCGAATTATCCCAAGGAACACAAGACTAACTAGAGTTGTTCAAAGACCCCTAGACATAGCCAAAGATTTTGCAAGCATAGAGTTCTATCAAGTGCAACGTTCACAAAACAAAACGGTAGATATTCAAGCCAATGATTGTACTTGTAGTAATGAAGGAAACTTAAACAAAGGATATGGGGACATAATCTACAATTCAATCCCATGAACATCTCCATTTGAAGTTTGAGGAATCACACTACTTACAAGTGTAAGTGCATGCTAGCCAAAAAGATAAGGGAAATATATTTCACACACTCGTACCAATCATTGTACCATATTTTGATATCATAAGGGATTGAGATATGATTCATTTGTATGCATGTGGGTTTTCACTCTACTTGTTAGAAGTGAGCCTACACTTTTAATTGGGAGCTAAGTGTTGTTGTTATTTAGGTCAAAGGACAAACTTAATTGATAATCCAAGGATCCTACATATCTCCCTAAGTCATGGATCAACCCTAAAATATAATGGCACACTACCATTGCATTCATAGTTGTTATGTACCATATGACTTTCTCTAAGTTAAAAAAGGGCTCAAGAGATGTGAGATGGAAATGGAAGAAACCAAGGAACTTGTAAGGATTGCGTCTATGAAGTGTTAGCATTGGCTAGATGTATGGTAGGAAAATTGGTTGATAGAGCATCAAAAGAAAAACAAATCCACGACAAAGTGAAGGTCTTTATTCACTCACACTCATAAAGACATTTCAAACTAGAGGAATCTCCATGATCTATTGGCACTAGGGTCAAGAAGATCTTAACACATTTGGATATTCCTATTGAGGAACACTCTTCTCCACCCTTATCTTGCATGGTCTTTGGACTCACCCTTGTGGTATTTGACAAAGTCAAGGAATACACTAAAGAAGCAACCTTACCTCCAAAAAAATGTAGTCAAGGTCGAGGGAGCACCACTACAACAAAACAAGGAAATAACGTCGGATTGTGTGTCAGTTTTTAGTGTAGTATTTTTTTTCCAATTTTGGCCTCAACAATGGGCACTAAATCTAGCGGTACACAACATTTTGAATTTGCAACGACTTATGTGTCAGGTTTAGCACCAAGTTTAGCACCGAGTTTGTTTTGCGCCTTGTTTAGTGTTAAGTATAGCTTCCCTATTAACGCCAGGTAATGCTTCTGCATTTTCTTCCATTTTGACTTCCTAAGGATTTCTTAAGGAGATATGTAAGGCTAGAGTTATCCTGAACATATCCAGGAGGTTGTTCCATGTAAATTTCCTCTTGTAAATCACCATGTAAAAAGGCAGACATGACATCCATTTGATGGACTTCCCAATTATGTAAGGATGCAAGGGAAAAAACAAGGTGGATGGAATTCATTTTGGTGACAGGAGCAAAGGTTTCATTGTAGTCAATCCCTTCAACTTGGGAAAAACCTTTGGCAACTAACCTTGCCTTAAGTCTTTCAACACTTCCATCTGATGCATACTTAGTTTTGTAGACCCATTTACATCTAACAAGTTTTCTTCCTTTTGGAAGAGGAACAAGATCCCAAGTATCGTTTTCCATTAAGGAACGATATTCTTCATCCATAGCTGCATCCCAATTTGGATTTCCTGAAGCTTCTGCAAAAGTTTCTGGATCATGATTCTTGGAAACTTGAGCCAAAAGAGAAGAGGCTCGCTGAAACTGAGAACGTGTTTGACGTTGATCTCTAAGATCACCAGTAAGATCACCAGCTGCTTCACATGTTGAACGGACCCATCGAGGAAGCATTGGTGCTGGTGCAATTAGAGGAACATGAGCAGGTAGAGGTGGATTTTCATCCTCACTATCATCATTAGAAATTGGATTTGGAAACCTGTCAAGGAAGTTGGAAGAAGAAGAAGAAGAAGAAGGCACAATCGCCGAATCAGGCTTGTAGGCCAAAGATGGCACACCCGCCAAGTTAGGCTCGCAGGCCAAGAGATTTTCATCAAATTTAACATCTCTTCTAATGATTATATCATGAGAATGTGGTTGAAGAAGTCTATAACCTTTTACATCTTCAGGATATCCAACAAATATGCACTTTTCACTTTTAGGCTGCAATGATTTCCGTTTTTCATCCGAAATGTGAGCCCATGCTTCACAACCAAACACACGAAAGTGGCTTACATCTGGTTTAATTTTACTCCATGCTTCTTCCAGTGTTATACCTTGTAAAAATTTAGTGGGTGTGCGATTAACTATGTAATTTGCACAATTTATGGCCTCAGCCCAATATTGAAGACTTAGTCCCTTAGATTGGATCATATAATTAGCCATTTCTTTTAAAGTGTGGTTCTTCCGTTTAGCTACACCATTTTGTTGTGGTGTATATGGAACAATGTGCTGTTGTTGGATTCCTTGTTCAGTGCAAAAAGTAGTGAACTTGTTGTTAACATATTCTCCTCCATTGTTAGATCTTAACTTAATAATTTAATGACCAGATTGTTTGTCAACAAGGGTCTTATAGGCCAAGAACTTGTTAAATACTTCGCTCTTAAGTTTTAGGAAGTAAACCCAAATGCGTTTGAAGTAGTCATCAATGAAAGTTAAGAAATATTTGAAACCAGAAAAGGAAGCAGATGGAAGATGGCCACACAAGTCACTATGCACAAGCTCCAAGGGAACCGAGGCGTGCCAAGAGGCACGTTTTTCAAAACTATCCCTATGATTTTTTCTGAGTACACAATCGGACCAAATACCATCCTTGCAAGTTACCAGCGGAAGACCAGTCACCATATTGTCTTGTTGCAATGAGCGATAATTTAAGTGACCAAATCGCTCATGCCAAAGTTTGCTCAAGTTATCACTATGAGCAACAAAAACTGAAGGAAAAGGTGATGACCCAAAGTTGTTAAATTTGTACAACCTGGTAATATCATCAACAGTTCTAGTAGCAATGACATTTTGAGGATTTTTAAAATCCTTGATTACAACTTGGTGAGGTGTGAATGTCACAGTTTTACCTTCACCTGAATCAGTAATTTGATAGACTGATAACAAATTGCAAGGAATTTTTGGAACACATAGTACATCACTGAAATGACCATTTTCTACTAGAATTGTTTCAGATCCTACAACACTTAGAGATCTATCATCACCAACAAATATTTGTTTGGTGTTACATTCATGCATAGTAGAAAAGATGGTTTGATCTTTAGCCATATGGTAAGATGCTCTAGAATCAATGGGCCATTCAATTGAAGTAGAAGAAGAAGATGCGGTATAAGAGTAACCAGAAGCACAAAGTGCATGTCCATGGGAGGTAGATTCTGAAGACGAATCTAGGCTGATGTGGTGCTTCTTCATTGCTACTTCCAAGGCTGCCATCTTCTTAAAACACTTAGATTCATCATGATTATCTTTCCCACAAAAATTGCAATGACGCTCAGTCTTCTTTCCTTTTTGCTTGGTTCCTTTGTCATTTTTTAAAGAAGGAGCTGACTGAGAGGGTTTGGGACCCTTTTTGTTTGGCTTATTATTGCGGAAATTCTATTTCTTGGGAGGCTTGGAATTTTATTTTTGTTGGGACAATAAGACTTTCCCAGATGTATCTGTATTGTTAATTATTCCAAGATGAATGAGCTTATCTTGCTCTCTAATTAAGGAATCAAAAAAGGATTCAAGCCTAGCCTCTTAATAGATAACTGCAGTCAAGAATTCTTTCATGGAGTAGAATTTAGATACAAAAACAGAATATGCAGGTCCAAGTTTGGAAAGAATATGATAAATACATTGTTTGTCTTCTTTCTTAATCTTGCATTCTGTACATAAAAGTCTAAGAGTTTTATACTTAGATAAATAGTCTTGAATGCATGAAAAATCATTTGGATTCAAGGAAATCAATTCATTCTCAAGTTTATGATCCCGAATTTCATTGTGTTTACCAAACACAGATTCAAACTTTTCCCAAGCTATATCAGGTTCATCAATTCCAGATATGTGGAATCGCAAATCAGTAGATATTGACATCCCAATCAATCCACGAGCTTCATCACATCTATTTGACCATTTAATTTTTTTATCATCATTAGTGGGTTCTGTTTCTTTCCCTGAGGTTATCCTGAAAAGTCTCATACTTCGCAGAACATCTTCCATACGAGATTTCCATGAGAAATAGTTAAAACTTGTAAGTATAATATCACAAGGGGAAGCCATACTGTAAAATAACGGATGAAAGAATGGAAACTAACTATCTGGATGCAAAGATCTCGAAAAAATATGCGGTTTAAAAAAAAACGACACTGAAAACTGATTCTAGATGATGAAGTTATGCTTGACCAAAGAAAATGTTGAAGATGTCCTCAATAGTGACGTGGCAGATATTAACTTGACCAACTAAAAAAAGAACCCCCTTCTTCTCAAGATCAACCTTTGACAATCACTTTACAATAAAGTTGCTTTGAAGTGAATCACTTTTGTAGAATAAGTGAGGTTCACTTTTAGAATAATGTTACTTTAAATAGTGCGGCAATAAATTAAAATACTTAAGTGGCTCACTTTTTATTTTATTTTATTTAAGTGAGATGCACTTTTACAATAAAGTAACTTGAAAATAAAAATTGCATGCACTAAAAAGTAGCTTGATAAGACTTGAGACTTATTAATGAGTAAAGCAACTTTGGACCAAGTGAGCTAATTTTAAAAGGTATGTAAAAATATGAAAAGAGGAATGGTTTTTTTTTTTTTACTCTTCTCTCTCGTTCTCCGTGCTTGCCTTTTTTTCTGCAAATCACAAAAAAAAATAAAAAACAAAAACAAAAAAACTTTTTCCACACAATGGGGTTAGATCTTGGTTAGCTTACCCGAAAAGTCTACGTTTTCAAGTTTTCTCATTGTTTCTGATTTGCCATGATCGCATAAGGTGCACGAAAAAGAGTATACGTAGCCGAGAAGACAAAAAAAAAACTTTCCCTTTCTGTTTCTGATTCGTCGCGATCGCGCAAGGTGCAGGGCAAAGGGCATACGCAGCCAAGGAAGGCAACAGTCCGAGGCTAAAACAGTACATATGTAATAATAAAACTGATAAAATATGAGAAATTTAAAAAAAAAGAGAACAAATCCGTCATTGTAACATTATACCTTCAGATTTTCCAAAATGGGTGTTTCTGGAACAAATGGAAACGGTTTTCAGTGAAACGAAAAACTATTTCCAAATGGAAATGACGCTTCGGACGCAATGGAACAACTCCCATAGAAATGCACAGAAAATCAAGAACTAAAAACCTTTCAAATTTTTGGCAACACCGGTTCCAGATCTTAATCAAACTGAAAGTGGCTCTTCATAAAAGCTTTGATACCATGTTCGGGTACACAAGGTACTTCCAAAAGACCGAACACCTTCAACAACCGCTTCACACAAATAAATCATAGATCAACACACCGATGTTTGTCATGTGGTTAAAACCCTCGAGAGGGAAATAGTCCATGGCCCCAGCCAAATAACTACTTGGAGCAATTTATTATGCAAAAGAAAGAAAGTTACATGAGCTTCTCATAATTGATCAACTAGCCAAGGACCCTCTATGCTCTTTAAATAGAAATCATAGACCAATCAGGTGTTAAGCCACGGATCAATGGTGGGTATGATCTAAGAGAAATTGAACCGTCAGATCACTCTATGTATAGAACATATCGTGACCGTTGGATTAGAATATTTACAAATGCATACTAAAGAAAGACACTTTTACCTAATAGATATATTGCATAAGTTGATCTTAACTAAATCCTAAGTGTCTAAATATCCTAACAGCAAAGTGGTGCTTCTTGTAGTGTCAAGTTTTGCTTTCTTTTAATGACATGTTTTACTTCCTTTTTAATGCCAAGTTTTGTATCCATTTTTGCTTCCCATAGGGATTCCACTATTGGTTCCTTTTTTGCTTCTAGTATTGCTTCCCTTATATATTTCGTTTTTGCGTCCAACATTGATTCCATTATAGATTCTATTTTGCTTTTGGTATTGCTTCCATTATAGATTCCATGTTTGCTTCCTATGTGATGTTGGGATTCGCTTCTTATTTGGCATGAATTTCGCTTCCTACTTAGCGCTAGTTTCACTTCCTTTTCAACACCATGGTTTGCTTCCTTTTAGTGTCGGGATTTATTTCCTTTTTGATGCTAGGTTTTTCTTCCAATATGAATTCCATTATTGCTTCATTTTTTGCTTCTAGTATTTCTTCCGTTATAGATTCATTTTTTGCTTCCAACATTGCATCCATTATTGCTTCCTTTATAGCTTCCATGTTTGCTTCCTAATTTGATGCAGAGTTTTGCTTCTTAATTGGCATCGAATTTTTCTTCTTATTTAGTATCTAGGTATGCTTCCTTTTTAACACCAAGTTCCTTTTAGTGTCGCTTTTTGCTTCCTATTTAGCATTGATTTTTGCTTCTTATTTAGCACCCAATTTAGCTTCATATTTAGAGCCACAAATAACACCTAGGTTGGCTTCCATTTTCATGCCACATTTTGCTTCCATTTTAGCACCTCACGGTTGCTTCATTTATAGCTTCCACTTTATTAATTTCAATTAAATTAAATAAATATATCATTGTTATTAAATAACATATATCATTATAAAAAAACAAATATCACATCTCAAATTTAGAGCATAATATTTATAAAGAAATTTTAGGGAAATGGACAAAATCTTGCAAGATCTAGCAAAATCATCATACTTATTAGATCTCCATAGGAAAAAAAACCCCTAACTTCCAGTATATATAAATTAACAAGATAATTCTTTTAACATCGTCATCGTCTATAATTATAACAAGTGAAAGTCTAATATACCATTAAATCAATATCATGTCATGGACATCGTTATAGAGATCGTAAAAGCAATAAGTCAATACCAATATCATAAGAAGCAAGATTTTAGTAATTTCAATTCAATATATGAAATATATCATGATTCTGAAATAACTTAGATCTATCTAAAAAAACAAATATAGCTATTCAAATTTATAGCATAACATTTATGAGGAAATTTAATGGAAATTGACAACTTCCAAGCAAACTAGCAAAATCATGATGCTTAGTAAATATCCATAAAAGAAACATCAACAACTTTCAATATATATAAATTGACAAGTTAGTACTGATAACATCACCATCATCTATAAGTAAAACAAGTGAAAGTCAAATATACCTTTTGATCAATAACATGTCAATATGATATAGGTATCATGATGACATAAGAACAACAATCCATTATACAAGCCTATATGAAGAATGCCACTGACTACCACTAGCAACATCAACATCATCATGATCGTCATCCTCATGGAAATCCTCCTCATCGTCATCTTCATCTACATCATCATATTCATCATTACCTCCTAAATATGATCTAGACTCAACATACTCTAGATCGTCATCTATTGGATCATCCACTCTAGTGTTCCGCAAACAAACAAAATAATTCTAAATTAAAAGTTAGTACTAATTTAATGTCATAATTCATAATTGTGTTATATTACTAATTTTACAGCACATAGAAGTAAACCATAATCATATTGCATCGTATGAAAGTGGACCATAATCAAATATGAGATAAGCTGGAACTAAGATGCCATCCCAATTATGAAAGGATGCAACAATTGCAATAAATGTTAGTAAATATCATAAAAAAATTGAATACAAGTTAAATTATCTATCAAGTGGAAAGTGTATTATATAACCTTAATTCTCAACTCTCTCATGTCATTATATAAATGTTTGTTTTCCAACATTGACTTTGCAATATATGGAAGTCTACAATCAAATAGAATTATAGATGCCATAATTCAATTCAATTGACCAATACAATCATAAATGGAAGTTTACAATCAAATCCATCATATATGTACATGCCACACTCATAATTGCTAAATCCATGGGTCATGCAATCTAGTGAATACACGTCACAATTGTGCACTACCATAAAGGTATAACCATAGTTTCATATTTCTATTAAATGTACAGTTACAATTCATATTGCCAATAAATGTTGAGCCCTGGTTCCCTACTACCAATAAATGTAAAGAATCATATCGCATCACTAAATGCAAGGCCATATTTTAGTGTTGCTTAATACATGTTGGTTTTTTCCTATTACACTACCAATAAATATAGGGTCTTAGATTTTTTCTTCATTTCCTATAACACACTTTAATTATTCACAATTTACTTTGTACGTTTTCTAGGTTATCAAATTTTTGTGTGTTGTGTGGATTGGTGGTTCAAACACTAGATCTCTTAAATCTTAATAACAAAAAAATAGAATTTTGTTAAAAAAACCCATAAAATATACATGTGCTTTTCATTTGTATTTTGAGATAATCTTAGGTAAATAAGGTTAAGAAAATATGTCGCTTTCATTTGATATGTAAAAAGGTTAATATTGGGGTCTCTAGGTTATTTTTGTCTTACAAGGCTATCACCAAACTAGAGGGTATCAAAATCTGGATTAATGTTGCATGAGAGAGGACTATTTTAGGCTCAACAAATTTTTTTATGGTTAAATACCTTGTTGGTTTGCATTTTTTCAAGATTGTAAGAGACAACCAAACCTCACCTTGTTATCCCATTCCATCTGAGTCCCAAACCCTTCCTCAACCTATCTCTCATCCTCATACTAGACTAGGCATCCAAAATACACCATTTCCTAACACTTATATGTCCTAAATCCATCTTAAAAACTGTTATCCTGCCATACATTCCACGTCATGTCTAATGTTCATCATTAGATACCCAATCTATTAAGTTTTGAAGCATACTAAACCTCCTTGATCCATAAAATCAGCAACACCTTTTTTCTTTGACCTTAACAAACTCATTATCCTTCTTATCCTTGGTCGAAGTTTCCCTCACAATACCCTATGGTCTGATATCCATATTCTTGCACCCATATATAATCCTACATACACCCCAAAAGGTTTTCATACAAACCTACCTAGCATTTTCCTAAAACAACATTGAACATTTGGATATCATTTTGGGCTTAAAATATTGTTTTGAGGTGCATTTCCCTTACTAATATGAAGAATCAATCCTAATTAATGAAAAGGGTCCCAACTTAAAGAAAATCAAACATAACTTCAAGTTGTTAAGAGGTTGGGCTCGAAGCCGCTTATTAGAGAAACATTCTTAAGAGCTTCTCTCCACTACTTAATAATCGTTGGGTCGTGTCGCAACCTCTTTTCATGATTTTGAGAATCATCCATGGTCTTCACTTGATGTTTATGCAAAAATTTAGCATACCATCCATCTTGTCCCCATGTCCACCTAAGCTCATTAGGTTTCACCTGGTAAAACAATGGAATTATGAAAGCCTTTGATTCCAACATCCATAGGAGCTCGTCTAGACACCAGGTTGACTCGGCGTATATCTCAGAGAAAATAGCCACGTGGACAGAGGCTGCTTGAATATCCCCTTTAATTTGAGAGGTGAAATAGTTTCCTCATTGCGATTCCTGCTGATCCAGAAAGACCTTCAATCTGTAAGAATGAAGGCGTTGGTATAGATGGCTCGCGAAGGTTTTCTTGACATCGAGACCATGGTGATTTATAAAGACATCAAATGAGGTGTTGCTATAGCTGTTAATATTAGAGGAGGTAGAGGTAGTGGTGGAAGAGGATGCAACCATTTCCAATTGGAAAATAGACACAGGAACAGGGGAGATATGAAAGATTGGCGTTTAGTTAAGCCTCAGACTGCACTGCAGGGAAGGAGATGGGTGAGTTAGCACTTTCTTAAGCCCTAGAGAAATTATGGTGATCCGATGCTGTGCACTAGGGAGATCAATAGACATAGACTCAAACTTGGACTGAGATTACAGAGGAGGAGATGAGTTAGCACTCTCTTAGGCCCTGGAGAAATTGTGGAGAATTGCAATGGAAAACACGTTGATGCGATGAAGATCAATATAACAATAAACAACAAACTTTTTCTAGGTTGTTGCTTAGTTCTGAACGCGTTTTTATAGTGGCCGACAATGTACCAATTCCCGAATCAAAAGGAAATTGTGAAGAGTCCAATCAAATTTCAGTGCACAACTATACTATACATTCCATGGGATCAATAACCACGTGGACTGCGTCTAGCTAAAGGAATATTGAAGGGACAGGTTAGAAGGACAAGTGGCCAGCTAAAGGAAAATTTAAGGGACGGATCTGAAGGATAGGTGGCCAGCTAAACATGAACACGCATTTTCATAATGGCTAACCATCGACCGCTCCAAGTCCATCTGTCGTCAAAAGAGATGACACCACTGTATTTTCCTCTAGTGGGTTACAAGCTATCATCCAATGTATTAAAATCTTTAATCGTTTTTAACACGCACGCGTTCTGGTAGACCCTACATAAAACACTTTGCATTGCAATTACTATCGTGGTTGAAGGGTATACTAACGATTGGTTTTGATTCTCTCTCTGTTGGTTGGTAATAACATTCCTAGTTCTTTGAGACCTTTTTTTAGACGAAAAATCATTTCTTGATATTGTATTGAATCAAAGGTAATTTGTTACATCTTCTAGTCGACAGGATCATTCATGTAAATCTAACCACAATATAGGAAATAGTATCATCAAAAAACTAGCAGGGGTATAGGACTGAGCCATCTATTGTCCCCACCAGGGCTTAATGAATCGAAAAGAGATCCTCTCATAAAAAAAGCTGCTAGTAAGGTCAACCATAAATGTCTCAAAAGAAGATAATATGACTCCCTAAGGCATTATCCAATACAGGCTTGAGTCCTCTCAAAATTCCAGGGATAAACTCAAATTAACTAAAATCTGTAGAAAAATAGCACCCCAAAGGGACTAACTACATCAAAAGATAGTCCTTAGTCAGCATCAGAGTTGATTCTCAAAACAACTAAAGATTAACTTCCCCATAAATATCACTTTTACAATATTCTGTAAAAGTAAGATGGCCAAGAGCCATAAGTAGCCCAATCTTGGATAATGAATAAGCCCTCATATTATATTCCCTATAAACATGGCTGAAATCCATTGAAGTGAACGAAGAAATCATCCTTTTGGTGTTGTTGCACCAAGCTTCTAGGTTCACAATAGTAAGAGTGGATTCATCCTTCGCCCAATTTATAATCACAGAGGAATCGCTAAAGATATGTAGATATGGAAATCTAATATCTTTGGCAATGGAAAATAAAGCCCAAAGTGCCAATAACTCGACTCTTGTATTAGTGTTGAGACCGCAGCCTAATTTCATTTCAATGAAATGCTGTTCATTAATCCACATGCATACCCCTGCTCCACCTTTAGAATCTGCTACAGCTCCATCAAAGAAAGACATGGGAAATTGTTTTAATGGAGGATCCCCAATATTCCTGGCTTTAGGTCTTTTGGCTTGAGGTACAAGAAAAGATAAATCTTCAGATATAATCTTATGACAGAGACAGGGAATATTTGGCTCTCTGTTCTTAAAAATGTGGTTGTTCCTAGTCTTCCCAAGGTTCCAAATGAACAAAATAGGAAGATATGAAAGCATCGTGTCTTTTTCCAGCCAGTTGATAAGGTTCCCTGTAAGAGTTGGTTTAGACCAGTCCACCCGTATGTCAACCAGATTATCCAAGCAAACCAGAACCTCACGAGCAAAGGAATTGTTTATAAACAAATGGCTGATTGATTCAACTTCTTTCTTACAAAGGAAGCACCTGTTTGGATCGAGCCATCCCCTATTGCAGAGATTATCCCAAGTATTTATTTTATTAAAGAAATCCAACCAAGTGAAGCACTTCAGCTTTTGTGGGATGTTGAAGTTCCAGATCTGAGAGATGATACATCTAGAAGGAGGAGGTAAAAAATCCAATATGATAAGCTCATATGATTTTTTTCCAAAAACCATGCCTGAATCCTTATCATACAGCTAGAGAAGGGAATCTTCCATATCCCCAATTATTATTCCACCACGAGAGAGACCTTTTACAAAATATGTCCACTGTTCTGCCCATTCACCTCCTAGGTCCATATCATAGGCTGATAACCATCCATGATAACCAACAGAGAGTCCATCCATTTTTTGTGCCTGGGCCAAGCATGATATCCCATAGTCAGCCAGATATTCTCTGAGATCCACCAGGAGTATGTATGAGGTTTCCAAACCTACAATCGGATCCACACCAAGGCATATTTTGAGTCCGTCACCCACTTTCCAACCGAGCTTGCATGTAATCCAAGCCAGGATTCTAACAAACTCGTTCCAAAAATATGAGGTGCCATTAACAGTGAATTTCCAAGCACGAATCCAGTCCTCCAAGGGTCAATCCTTTAGATATTTATGAGCAATAATTTGACTCCAAATACCATTTCCCTTTAATACCTACCACAAAATATTTAGTCAAAGGGAGATCCCAAACCACTCTAGGTTCTTTATGTCCTAGCCACCATATTCAATAGGAACAAAAATTGATTTCCAATTTGTCAAATGAAAACGATGATGACCATCTGTTCTTCCCCACAGGAAGTTAAAAATTAAATGTCTCAAGGCATTTAGTATAGAGCTGGGACATCTTTCCAGAGCAAACCAGTACACTCCAATCCCTGTAAGTACATATTTGAAGAGAATTAATCTGCCTCCCAAGGAGAGCAATCTAAAAGTCTAGTTGTTTATCTTATTTTCAAACATCATCACCATCCATTTCCAATTTGATGCTTGATATCCCAAAGGTTTTAATCGATACCCCAGGTATTTAAACCTTGAGTTTATAGGGGCCAAGCTGTGTGGGAGAAGTAGAGCAATTTTCCTTCTAGTGTTGTCATCCACATTATTATACAGAAAAGAGGATTTTTCCATACTTACAATCATACTGATGGATGAAAAAAACAAGTCCAATACTTCTTTGTATGCCCCCCATTCTTAGACAGTTCCAATTCCAAAAAGAATTACATCATCAAAAAAAAGTAAGTGAGTTATTGATAGGCTAGGAGAGAACTGGAAACCTTTAACAAGTCCTTTCTACTAGGCACCAGTAATGATTATGCTGAGGCTCTCAATAATAAGAATGAATAAAAGTGGCAATAGGAGACAACCCTATCGAATTCCCCTTGAGGCAGGGAAAAATACGAAGGTGTCCCATTGATTAAAACAACAAAACAAGAGTTTTTGACACATCCCATTATCTAGTTAACACCAAATAGAGGGATACCTATCTGTAGGAGCAAGAGTCTCAGAAAGGTCCAATTGACTCTATCAAAGGCTTTGACTAAATCCAGATTTAGTACAAGGACACTTGAAGTTTTGGATTTGATGGAGTGTAAAACTTCATGGGTAATGCCTACTGGTTCAGTGATCCGACAGTCCTTTAAAAACCCAAATTCTTGTGAGGAGATAGCTCTATTCAGTATAGGTTTTAGGCAGATAACACCAATTTTAGAGATGATCTTATAGATAAGGTTACATAGGGATATAGGACAAAAGTATGCAAAGGTGGAGGGATTTTCACACTTAGGTATCAAGGTCAAACAAGTGGAGTTCACAGAACCCGGGACGTACCCCTCTACTCCTTCTTGTTTCACTACAGAGGTAAGCTCCTCACCAATCAGGTCAAAAAAACCAGGAAGAACTCAACCAACCAGCCATCAGGCCCAGGGCTTTTGTCTTTCTTGAATTCCTTTAGAACATCTTCTACTTCTTGTATAGTTATAGGCTCTAAGAAATAGTTTACCTTCTCAGCCTGGGTAAAAGTCGGAAACAACCTTATTACCTTAAGTTGATCAATAATATTTGTGGACTTATCATCCATGAATACATCACTGAAGTGTTTTTTCCCCATCTTCTTTAAGGCTACATCCTCAGATACTAGGTTATCATTTATATCTTTGAGCGACCAGATAGCATTTGAATTCCTTCTTGTTGAAGCATAAGCATGAAATAATTTGGTGTTGGCACCCCCTTCTCTTAGCCAGAGGACTTTGCTTTTGAGTCTTTGGGTAGTGACCTCATGAGCCAAGAAGCTGCCCTTTTTATCATGCAGATCTTTCAGTCTGCTTCCATTTGCAGCTGATAGAATCCCAGAGTCCTTCAATAGAATGTGAGTGATCTCTTCATTTAAGTCCAGGAGCAATTGTTTCCTTTCACAAATTTTCTTCCTCTCCCAGCCTTTAACTGAAAATTTGAGGTGTTTTAACTTCCCTGAGAGAGAATCAAAGGGGTTTGAAGGTCCAAAATCTAAGGGATCCTTCCAAGATGACTCAACCAGAGGGGTGAAGTCATCTTCCATGAGCCAAGCTTTGTTAAATTTAAAGGGGTAGCATTGCAATACAAGTCTTTGACCCCACTCCAGACAAATAGGGTAATGGTCTGAAACATCAGAAGGAGTACCCCAAGACCTGAAATAGGTGATACTGGGAATAAGAAGGAATGATGATAAGAAGCGATCAAGTCTTTTATTGATTCCTTCCTCCCCAACCCGACCATTCCTCCAAGTAGGGCTAGGGCAGTTCATGTAGAGATCAACTAAATTATTGCTAGGAATTAGCTAGGAGAAGTAGGAAGCCAAGGGATCAATTCTAGCTTTTTGACCCCATATTTCAGAGGAGGATAAGGTAAAATTTAGGTCACCAACTAGGAGAAAATTTGGTAGGGAAAGAAGGCCTCCAAGCTGAACATTATCCCAAAAAGTAGTTCTCTAAGAATAAGGACCATAATAGTTAAAAATAGCGAGAATATCTGAGAGCCCTTTAATGCTATATTTGAGAAAGATGCCCGCAAAAGAGGAGAAAGCTTTACAACGGACAAGGAGGGGGTTATAACTAGCAAAGAGATCTCCAGAGAGCCCAGAAGCATCTACAGCACAGAACTGCCACCCCGGTTTGAATTTGGAGAACATAATACGGGATTGGTAAGAAGTACACATAGTCTCTTATAGTAAAATCATATCAGGGTTTAAGTCAGAGAACAGAGAGCTGAGGGATTTTTGTTTGGATAGCCCTCCAAACCCTCGAATATTCATGGGTAACCTATCACTTTAGGTGTGCTTGCTCTAAGGACCTGGGATGGGTAAGAAGAAGATAGAGACTGTCTTGCTACATTCTTTAGCTTGGTTGAGATAAGAGTGTAGGACCCAAATTTCCCACCAACTCAAAGGGGGCCTCTGTAGGGTTATTCTTAGCTTTGCGGATCGTTACATTTTTAAAATGAATGGAGTCTAGAGGGAAAGTGGAAGGTTAGATAGGTTCTTTATCGGAAAAGATGGAGAGATAACTTAGGAGAGAGGGATCCTGGAAAGCAGATTCATCTGTGGGACTAGAGGCCTGTAACTTGGGTGACAGACCTGTATTAGGTGAGGTATCAGAAGAGGTGGATGATGAGGTAGAGAGAACAGAATAGTGTTATAGTGTGAAGGGAGGAGGGCCCAACACAGGCTTGGAACCAGGTAGGGGATGAGGCATAGGCAAGGGAAGTGGAGTTACTGAAGCAAACATATGAGATAGTAGAAATATAATTAAGTTATGCCTTAGACATACCTTCATAGGGTGTAGGGGACGAGGACACATATATAGCTTCAAGAATGGGTTCTAATGGCTCTCCAGGGGGAGAGCAACCTTCAGGGAAAGGAGAATCATAACCAGATCTAAGGTCAAAACGTTTTTCTACTGGACATCCCCTGCAGAAAAGTGTGGAAGAACTGTGTAAATGACCGGTCTCATGACAATAGTTACAACGTAAAGGAATGTTTAGGTAATCAAGTTTCTAGGTAATGACCCTATTTCCACAGACAATGTCAATTTCATGAAGAAGGCCCTTTGATATGTCAGTTCAACCAGCACCTTCGCAACCCTCTTGTCAAAGATTGAGTGAAAGCCTTTTCCAGTTCCACAAAACGTCCAATTGAGTTTGCTAACCCTGTGAGAATATATTTATTCCACAGGGGGAAGGGTAGGGCTAGTAGAATAACCCAAAGGTAGCGGATAATGGCTCTTTCTTTGAGGGGGTCAAATCCCAAATGCCAACAGCGAAGGACCAAGGAACCCTACTGAATAGTCCATAGAGTCTCAAGGATACGGGTAGCATCAATTTCTTCAATGAATACAAAGACCAGCCCGTTATTGGCAAGGAGGATGATCGTGGGCACATAGTTGATGATGGGTTTCCAATGGGCAGTCACCCACAATACCCATTCTTCCTTTGACATCGAAGCATACTCTAATCTCCTAATGAGGGATCTGTGGAAAAGGGTTTCTACTTTGTCAATGAAGACATCATGCCCCAACACAAAACTGTGCTTCTCCTCCAGTGCATTAAGGGCCTTTTCCTTCCGGCAAGCATGGCCCGAGGGAAGAGAGTGAGAGAAATTGGAGCCCACGCCACCCACCAACATAGCATTAGGGTTACCATAGGTTGACATCACTAAAAACTCCGTCAATACAACTAGGGTTAGGGACCGACGATTCGACAATAATCAAATCAAGGGTTCAAACAAAAAACAGGAGCCCCACCAGAGTCTAACTAAAGTTAGGTTCACCCATAGCATAGGAAGATACCCACAACAAAGGAAGACACCGACATCAAAGGAATCCAGGATAACTAATATACCAAAAACAAAAGAGGTAATGACAAAACCGAGCCGGCTAAAGGAAGAGAGTCCCGCCCACACACCCGAAAGAGCTTAACAGGTTCCCAATTTTTTACACATGGTTGGTACTAACTCTCAGGGTAGAGAGTGAATTCCATGTGGGGAGGCTGGTATTTAAAAATACCCATAAAGTCTACGTAGAGGAGCATAAACCAACCCCAAGACCTGGTACAAATAAAACAATAATTAAACAACAATGTTGGAAAGATAATGTTGGAGAATACCTGGTCACTGTAGAGCCACAAAACCCGTGATCCTGATCGTCGTCACTAAATTCAACTAGATAAAACAATACCCATAAAATCCGCAAGGAAAAAAAATGATGAGCTCCCCCATGCAGACCACAAAAGACTCCACCAAATAGTCTGAGGTGACAGTTCAAGTTCCAGTCCAAAAAGGTGGCGAGGTACCGAACATAATCATGAGGGCATAAACGTGCATGGAATGACCCCTGGGGTGGTAGCCAGTCCAAGGAAAAAACTCATCATGACCAGCAACAAACCCATATTCAATACAAAAAAAAAACCCTGACAAGAACCCAAGTATAAACCGCATCGAAGACAAAGCATAGTTACAGTGCAGAAAGGTAGGCGCAATCATCCACCAGGTAACACGGAAACCTTAGAGAAGACTGCTATGAAACCCTCACTCACTCTGCCAATTCTTTGCGACCTTACATATACATGGTTGACTCAAAAAGTTCTCTTGAAAACTAAGTTGCAATAAAAGTTTTTTTCGTGCTATTTTGTGGAGTTGTTGCACTGATCTCTATTTAATGCTCGTGCTAGTAAATCTATTTTGAGTTTTTATATTATTAAATTAAGTTAAATAAATTTATTTATTTTACTATTAACTTTATGAATAAAAGTAAACTTTTAACTAATTGGAAATGGTTTTAAATCTTACTTTAAAACTAAATTCATATATTACATTTAAATAAAAAATATCTTGGTTTTTATATTATAATAATTTAAATTTGAATAATTATATGCCTTTGCAAATACCTTGACATAGAATGTTTTGTAAACATATAATATTCTAATACATTTTAATCATAGTTGACACAAAACTAAAAACTTACTCTATACATATAGCTACAAATATAGGGACCATAACTTCTAAAAGTCTCCACTTTAGAAAGAGTCTACCTTATATAATAGATGATGTGGATGGTAATCTTGATTTTATTGTCATTTCCATCTGCTAAGAGGTTTTAGTTACAACCGTTATACAAGGGATATGTTAAGTCATCTCATTTGTGTTAATGTTTCTTTTTTTCTCCACATTTCTTCTCTTCTCATGTTTTTTAAAATTTTCTTTTATTTTTTTATATTTCATTTGATTTGTGTTAACGTTTCTTCTGTTCTCATGTTTTTTTAATTATTTTTTTTATATTTTTTTAATATATATTATTGGCATTCCCAACCTATCGTTTCCTGTGGAAATTGAACCTAGGCAACAATTGCCAATTACACATGCAAATTACTCACAAAAGGAGACTGGATATGGAGCAGAACACTAATCTGTATTGAATAAGTGTACAATAGCCAACCTTGTGAAGTCATAGGCTGTCACAATAAATAATTACATGAGAGGTTCGAATGCATGAAGATGCCATTCGAATTTAGTCAAAAATAGGCTTACTAAAACTAAGCAAATCCCCCATAGGTGCATAAAGCAGTTTCCAAAACTGTCTAGGAGCTCACGAATTCACAAAATCAATTAGGCAAGCTAATAGGTGGTGGAAGGAAAAACCATACATGCTTTTCATAGAAGAAAAGAGTGGAGGATGTTGAGGACAAAAAGCAAGTTAACTTCACCTAGTCAAACTTTCCCAATTGCCTTAAAACTTAGAAAAAACAGGCAATAAAGCAGGAAAAGCAGACATGCGTTAGGGAGGCCAGGAATAAAGTAGATTTGATTCCAAGAGGTTTCCCAAGTGCTCCATGACTCAAATTTAACAAGTTTGACCATTATGGATGTGTGGAGGACAACTTGCATAAGGTGGAATATGGAAACTAGGCAAATAAGACAAAAATTGGATTAATTAATGTCTAAGGTAGCTAACTATGGGTTAATTATTCTAACACCCCCCCTTAAGCCTGAATTATGAGTAAAATATCAGAAAATTATAGGGCCTAGAAACAAGGCTTAGTCACCCTTTACATAATGCATGTCCATTTAACCAAGGAAAGAGGCAAAAACCCAGTGGGAAAAATCCTCCCTTAAACATGGACTGTAAAACAAAATTGGAAATCTTATCATCACTCATGCTTCACAGCATGATTAGCAATCCCCAGCAGTGATTTGATATTGATGAATGTCTTCTCACAAAAAACTTTGGTGAATATATCTGCTACTTGTTTTGAAGATGAACAGAAGAGTAGGTGAATAGTGCCATCATGCACAAGCTGTCTGATGTAGTTCATATGGATCTCAATGTGTTTGGTTCTCTGCTTCTGAAATGGATCATTGCAGATTTGAATGGTACTCTGATTATCATAGTAGATAGTAGTTGAGTATTCTGATTCGAAGCCACATTCTCCAAGTAACCCCTGCAACCATAAACATTGAGTTGCTGCATTTACAACTCCTCTGTACTTTGCTTCTGTGGATGAGATTGCAATGGCACTCTGTTTCTTGCTTGACCAGTTGATTGGCCCTTCTGCAAGCATGAACACATATCCTGATGTTGACTTTCAATCTGTGCTGTCACCTGTCCAATCACTGTCAGTAAACCCAATCAAATCAAGATTAGATTTAGCTTTATAGAAGATCCCATGTGTCCTTGTTCCCTGAACAAAGTTAAGGATCCTTTTGGCTGCTCTCCAATGGATCTCATGAGGCTGATCCATGTATCTTGAAGCCACACTTACTGCATAAGAAAGATCAGGTCTAGTATGTGTAAGATACAACAAACATCCAATCAATTGCCTATACAGTGTATTGTTTACCTTAGGTGAAGAATTAGCTTCTTCAAGCTTCACTCCTGAAAGGAAAGGAGTCTTGCTTGGCTTGCAATCCTTCATATTGAATTTGTTCAACAAATCCAAGGCATACTTGGACTGATGCACTTTTATTTCATGTTTGGTTTGAGCAATCTCGAGCCCCAAGAATTGGCTCAATAGGCCCAAATCTGTCATTGAGAAGGCATGGTTCATTGCATCCTTCAAGGAGGCAATCTCATCTTTTGAGCTTCCTGTAATGAGAAGGTCATCAAAATATAAAACAATGATCATTAATGAACCATGAATCAGCTTCAAATATACATTTGGATCTGATTTTCATCTAACAAAATTCAGTGATAGCAGAAAGCTATCAATCTTGGCATACCAAGCCCTGGGGGCTTGCTTAAGCCCATACAATGACTTCTTTAGCCTGCACATAAGAGATGGGTTAGTAGCAAATCCTTGAGGCTGCTGCATGTATATCTCTTCAGTGAGATCTCCATTTAGGAAAGCACACTTCACATCCATGTGGTGTACCTCCCATTGCTTTGAAGCTGCAATGGCTAAGGCTAGCTTGATGGAGTCCATCTTTGCCACTGGTGCAAAGGTCTCATTGTAGTCTATGCCATGAAGCTATGAGTAGCCCTTGGCTACCAATCTACCCTTGTACTTTAGAGGTGAACCATCAGCAAAAAATTTGGTTTTTTACACCCACTTACACTGAACTAGCTTCCTCCTTGGGGGAAGATCAACTAGCTCCCAAGTGTTGCTCTTTTGGAGTGAGTTGAACTCTTCTTTCATGGCTGCTTGCCATCTTGGATCATTTGATGCATCTTCATATGTCTATGGGTCTGATTCAACCATCAGATATCATTTCTCAGCAAACATAGGATCTTTCATGCACAGCGCACTCTCAAATTGAGATCTAGCCCTCCTAGGGTCATTAGGATTTCCAGCTAGTTCTCCAGCTACATAAATGGTCTTGACTGCCCATTTTGGTCTTGTAGGACTGTTAGGATCTGCAATAAAATCATCATTATTAGACATATCAGAATCAACAAGTTCAACTATCTCTTCACTTACATTCAGAGGTTCTGGTGGTGAAGAGGATTCTCCAACTTCCACTGCTGCTAGGGGCTCTTCTTGAAACTGAACACACATTTCAATGAAGGATTTGTTTGTGCTCAAATTTATCAGCTTGTACCCTTTTGAATCTTCATATTACCCAACAAATAGACACTCTTGACTTTGGGGCTGCAAAGCCTTCCTCTTTTCTGTTGGAATTCTAGCCCAAGCCCTTGAGCCAAAAATCTTGAAATGGGTCACATCTGGCTTGTGCCCACTCCATGCTTCGAAAGGATTCATGCCATCAAGCTTTTTATGAGGCACCCTATTCTGGATATAGGCTGCATATTTTATAGCTTCGGCCCAGTACTTTGGTGGCAAAGTCTTAGCCTCCATCATGCATGTTGCCATCTCTTTCAGTGATCTGTTCTTCCTCTCAGCAACACCATTCTCCTGTGGTGTGTAAGGGATATAATGCTGCATCTGCACAATATTGAATAAAATCAGACTTGAAATACTCACCAGCATTGTCAGATCTAAGGACCTTGAGTTTCCTCCCAGACTGGTTTTCAACCAAAGCCTTAAAGACTTTGAAGAGGCCAAAAAATTCAGACTTGTGTTTCAGGAAGTAAACCCAACAATACCTGGAAAAGTCATCTATGAATGTCAATGCATACTTGGCCTGCCTCATTGACATATGAGGAAATGGGCCAGCAACATCACTGTGGATCAACTCAAGAGGTGCAGAGGTTCTCTCATGACTAGCTCTCTCAAATTTATGCTCTGA